>JAWWEQ010008047.1:0-47040 GCA_035583055.1 Torymus tubicola
TTTCACGATTATTACTATTTTTTATGTTCAAATAAATATTAAATGTCAAATTATACTATGTAAAATGAAATTGTAAACGGTTTTTTGTAGATCCGCAGTAATTGCAGCGACCGCAGGAATACCCACATTTACCCTAGAAAGTATAAAAAAATTTTTAACGAAAACAAATT
This sequence comes from Torymus tubicola, assembly GCA_035583055.1. Classification (NCBI taxonomy): domain Eukaryota; kingdom Metazoa; phylum Arthropoda; class Insecta; order Hymenoptera; family Torymidae; genus Torymus; species Torymus tubicola. Next base: position 171 of record JAWWEQ010008047.1, read on the forward strand.
TTTTTCATCTGCGACATGCCAGAGCGGCCATATATATATATATATACATATATATAACTGTGCTATTATTATTAACTGTGTTATTTTATTTTATTAACTGTGTTCATTTTATTATTATTTAAGCATTCGATTAGTGATAAGAAATGTATTTTTTAACTTGTTTTGTGACCATGGCTTGTTGACTTGATGACTTTTATTTGCACTTGACTGTAATATATTTGTATTATACGCTGTAATATTTATTAATTAGTATATTATGCTTTATATCGATAACTCGTCTTATATATTTTTGACCCACCATCATACAAAAAAACAACAAAAAAAATGAGACCGGTCCGGTTAAAATCAACCGAGTATAAGGCTGAGATTCAGGCGTACACACTCGCGTACACACACACGTTCATACAGACATTTTTCAATAACCATGTATTTTCATTCCTAAAACCTTTGAAAACAATTATGACATGTTTGTACACAACTCAAAAAAATACTATCACAAAATGTTCTCTAGCAGGAAGCAAACAAAATCTTAACAGTCATTAATCCTTTTCATGAGCTATAAAAAAACAATAAAAAGAATTTAATATTATGTATAAGTCTAATTTTTAATACAAAAATTTCGGTTGCTTATTTCTGTTACTTTGGTTATATTAACTACAGGCAGTATTGTGGTTGAGACATATTTATAAATTGCTTATATTGTTTTTTTTTCTTATTTATATTATCATAGTATATAAATGTAGAGTTTTTAAGTTAATCAGATTTAAGTATAAATAAATAAACATATTAATTTAAAACCCACTTCTATGTACTTTTTCAATTTGTTAAACATAACAGAAGATTTATAAGCTAAAAATATCCCCTACAATTTCAACTGTCACATATTATCTATGAAAAATCATCTTTTACTCCATACCACAAAAACTGTTGTGCAAACACTTGAGAGTGAGAGAGCGAGGGAGAGAGCGAGAGAAAGAGCAAGGACTGCACCTCGGCTTCATCTACCAGTTTATTCTCGACTTTACTTATCTACTTCTGCAGTCCGCAACCCATTGTCTTTCTTTCTCTTACTTTCTTCTATAGACTAACAGGTGGCTCGCTGATCTGGCTACTCGCCAGTTTGCCGTATGGCGTATTCTCGACGCGTATTTTCTCTGCGCAGCTCTCGAATATTTCCGCGCGGGAATAGCAACGGTGGTCGCACGAAACTTTCCTTCTCGTCGTCGTCGTCGCCTTTCTTGTCTTCTAATGAACAAACATATGAAAGAACAAATGCGCTATACATTTCCGTGATAATAATATAGAAGTCGTGGAGAGATGAATTTCGGCGTTGGAAATATGATGTTATTTTGGATCAAATTTCAAAAATTGCACGAGAAGGCGTAATAGCTGTCAGGTACAAATGCCCGTCTTCCGAGTTGTTGCCGAGTTTTGACGTGGCTTTTGTCGGCGAAAGTATCAGTTGCATTGGGATAGTACGAAAAGTGAAATGTTGGGTCTTTAGAAAATGTCTTCTTCGCTTGTATGAGGCATTGCGTCTTACACTGTTCGTAAAACTAACAAAATGATTTTTCCTTCATTGATATAGAAAAATAATAGGGATAATTTTCAGTTTACATGGTAAACTAAGGGTAACATGCTAAACTTCAAATACTGTAATTATTTTATTTAGCCGCTCTTCATGTAAAATCAAATTGTTAATTAGCAACAGTGAAATGAAATACAGAGTAGTACGCAGCGACATTCGCCCGATCACGTGCCGGGATTTTTTGCGTGCAAGGACAGCACGCGTATGCAGCAGCGCGCAGGTATCGGGAGCAGATCACGTACACAATGAAATTAGGCGAACGCGAGTCTGCGGCATCGCTTTATCGGATCCCTGTGCGCTCCTCGTGTATACATATATATATATATATACACTATTGCAGTCGTGGTAAAACAACTTTTCTAACGAAATTTCGGCAGCAGCAGCAGCCGAAACTTTGTGTACTATACCTTCGCTATACGCGCTGTTGAAAATCAAAAGTTGAAAAAGTTCAATGGAAATTCAGCTTGTGCTACTGCTTCTACTGGACAGTATACTTTTTTTTGCCACGTTCACTTGCTGAGTGATTTTCGTTCCATTACAAAATAAACTTGTCGCTCGACCGATGGCTTGGAAAACGAATGGCGATTGCGCGTCGATCTTTTTTCCTTTCCATCCCTTTGCGAGTTAGTTTTTGTTTGTCTGGCGATTTCAGGAGATGTGAATTTAGTCGCGCCGAAAGCGACCTCGAACGAAAAATTCGACATCATACAGGTAAAACTAATATAGAACTGCGAAAGTACTGCATAATGAGGATGATATATAATTTTATTAAAAATTTTTCAAATTTTTAACTTAATTTAATGCCGTATAGCAAAAATCCATTTTATCTGTGTACAGTTTACTTTGACGATTATCTACCATGCAAAAACGTTTATTCCTACACGATTTTCTACCCCCCTTATAGAAGATCTAATTATAAATTGCATATAAGATTTTCTTTAATGAATGTATATATATATATATATATATATATATATATATATATTTTTAACATAATATAACTCGTTAATTAACTTCTTGTTCTAAATGGAACCTTATTTTCCAGCAAGAAGATGGGGACTTCAACAGTCCGAGAATGCAGGACGAGAAGCTTCAGCATTTTGCTCAGGAATGCAAAAATGGCTCGAGTATTCAAACTGGTATGTATCCGGCATTCAATTCCATTCATTTTGATCGATATACCCTGTTACAGAATGACTTTTCAAAGTAAATATAAAATTCATGCTTTAGAATTTCTCTATAAGTATGTACACGAATCACCAATTAATTATTCCTCTCGGGTACCCATTAGAACGTCAATATCTATCTATAACAATATATATATATATATATACCTCTCACCTATATAAATTTAATCTTTCACCCTTGCTTACGTCTCTGAACCCCTGTCGTTCGACCTCACCCCACTTTCCTTCACATTTTCCCGACCGCTCTATAAATATACGTATATATACGTTTTATTCCGCGTTGCTCTCTACGTCTTTCTTTTTCTGGTACTACAACCCACGAGTGCATTCTGGAAATAGCAGAGAGTAGCTTGTACCCCTTCGTGAATGTCGCTAAAGTGTTTGATCGACGCGAACCGTGAAATCGCATTGAGAGATGTTCCCCTTCCCTTCTTTCCTATGTTGACTAATTTTATTATCGCTTCAATTCGCGCCTCCGCGAGTTAACGTACATTCGTGTACATATACGCATTCTCTGGGAATTTTTTACTTTGATCTTGTGTGGGTGGCGGATGTTACTTTTTCCTTAATGTTCATGCTTTGATGATTCGTAATGAATGAAAATATATTGTGGTGTCGTGAATTATTAATACCATCAATAATAATAAAGTAATCACGAACTTAATGAGAAAACGAATTAAATTGCATTATTCAATCATTTGAAGATACAGAAAAATCAAATGTTATATACGTGATATGTTGAAAATTTATTTAGCGACGTGTGAATATAACGTTTAGAAACCTCGGCTGGTCTTGAAACCAAGCCAAATTTATATTATACCCTTTATTTTCATAGTTTACTGCTGCATCGTGCAAGTTATGGAACTCCCAACTCTGAAATAGCATATATATATTTTATATGTATACATAAAAAAATGTATTCGTTAAAAAAGTAAAATATCACCAAGCAAAATACAATTTATTACAAATACATGATTTCAAGTGTAGTTCAGGGTCATATGATATTATATTAATTTTACGAAACTAGAGACTTCAATTAATTCAGCCCATCGCTAATTAGGCACGTCAGAAATCGGATTAAAGCTGCCCTCTTGTTTCGAAGCAGTCAGTAATAAACATTTGTCAACCCTATCCTACTGATGCACGGTTTTGAGCGAATTACGTTAACCTTCGTTCAATTTTATTGACATTGAATGTCAGGCGTTTATAGACACTACACTCGACTGGCTGTTGAAATTTCCAGACTTTAGAACAATTAATTACCACGTGTATTGTGGTACTACTTTACATAACGCTATTCAGCTTACAGACATATTTCAAATTAATTATACTTGAAAATTCATCAACGCACACTTGTCTTTACATAACTTCATCAAATCTACCAATAAAACAACCGCGCTTTTTATTATACTACTCATAAGTTAGGTCGGTTCGTATATATGAAATGTGCATTTCCGCTTGGACAACAATAGCAAAAAAAAGACAATCCGACTAAACAATGCACACCCTCAGGCTTTCTCCACACACACACACACACACACACACACACACACACACACACACACACATATATATACATACTACATTTATTGTGTTTTTTTTTGTCGACGCACCGTTTTATATCCGCTGCAGGTGCAGACAATTTAAATAAAAGCCGTACTTGCTGTACTTGGCCGTTTAGTTTCACTAGCGGCTTTGTCGGGTGTCCCGCCGTTGCTGGAAATTATTGCCCTGAGCAGTAATTGAAACTACAAGTTGTATGTTACGACGGTTGTTTTTTTCTGACGCCATAAGTCCCGCGTGTAATAGATGACGGGCAGTTGGTTTCAGGGACTGCGCGCAAGAACCGTGAAATTGCCGAGGGTTGTATTGGGTTTCTTCCTTTTTTTAAGAGATTCGAGTTTAGAAAATCCCATGGGTGTTCTCATCTGTAAAGTCATTAGGTTACTTCGAGGTTTTGAGGTGGCCTACAAAAAAGAATAAAAAAATAAATTAGCTTTGATGTAAAGCTACAGCAGCTGCGTAGGTTTTTAAAAAGGATTAATGTATAATTTTAAATAGAAAAATCCGATGGTAAATTGAACGGCCAATACTTCAATCTCTGTGCGAAGTTTCACTTTCTTATCTAAATTGAGTTTTTCTGAAATTTCGAACTAATAATCGACTAAATTACATTTATTTTTTGGTTTTGTCAAAAATAACACTACAAATTACTATATACAAAGCTACATGCCACTATTTATGTATACATACACGGATAGAATTTTTCCGTAAAAACTATTGCGAAATTCACGGGAAAATTTACCGGTGTGTACGGTAATAGGGGAACACAGAACGCTACGGAATTTTGTACAGTGCACACAGGAAAATTTCCTGTGATGTCACGGTAAATATTTCAGATTTCAAAAACATTCGTACTAATGTTTTTACTTTCATACTTGTGCTTTATTTCATGGCTTCTGAATATTATTCAATACTTTAGTGTTTTAAAACATTTTTTTACCTTTTATTTGACGAAAAAAGATAAAACAACGAATTTATCTTAAAGATACAAATTAAAAACCTATTTTCATTATTTCTTAGAAAATATACCGAACCAAGATTTACTTTGAACCTTGAACTTCTTCACTCATGTATATATATATTTACGCAAATAGGCATTTTTGGTACAAGAGGGAATGACAAATCAAACGTGAACATATGTGGTATGAGGAATCGTAAGGCCGTATATGTCAATAAGGTGGGCGAGTGAGCAAATGTTTGTACTCGACACGGAAAAATTCCTCTGATTGCGCTTTTTTCATACATCGTTTTATTGTTGTCAAAGAGACTAAGTGACAGCTATTCAGACTCGGTGTTAATTGAGTTCTCACTTTTCTGCGAGCTGTAGTTATTCGTCATTTTTTTCCCCAGCAAAATGAATTTTCACTGTCCATGCAAAATGCGAGTATCATTTTTCTGCTTGGGAATAAAGGTATTGTTTCAATATTTTTTAATCATTTTGCAATAGTCTAATGGCGCGTGTTCATAGAAACTTGGTGGTATAAGAGACACAAAACGCATCAGCAAGTGTTTTGAGAATAAATAAGATTCATCTGTATTATTGTACAGTGAAGAAATTGTATTTAGCTTAAAGGAAAATTAAATTAACCTTTACGTAATAGAATTCACTTTTTTGATCAAGTTATATATTAAAAGGTGAAGTTGTTCTTTAAACCAATTAGTGGTTGACTGATAATTTCGTTATTCAATTGCCACGTCGACTAACCATTTATTCCTATTACTTACTGTCATTTAGAGTAGAAGAGACTTCATGCTATTTGTACTACAGATATATTATACATTAATTCAGAGCATAATTTCCAAAACACTTTGCTGTTATGTTTGTTTTATTTTGATGTCTGACTAAAGAATTTATGTTGAATTATATAGTAAATAGCAACCAATCAAAAAAATCTTATTGTGATGTGACAATTGATCTGTTCCTTTTTTAAAGAGAGAATTTTATACAAATAATTGATTAATCTTGTTAAATTTTTTATTTATATTTTTTTAACTTAATTGTGAAAATGGACAGACTATTTGTGTAACGGGAAGAAATACTTTTATTCAGTTATTTTTTTGTTTGAATATTATTTTATTTGAAAGTAAAGTTTTTACATGGACAGACGTCCGTTCGTTTGCAAGCTCAAGTCGAGAATGAAACTTTTTTGTTAATTTTATGTAAAGGTGAGACGTTGCGGTGGGTACGATTTTTTCCAAATGACTGTCTCGGCCGACCAAAAACGTCCGCAGGCGGCCTCTACGTGCATCCTGCCCCGTGGTCTCTCGTCATCGAACAAATTCGGCCAAGAGACAGCTGCGGCCCCAGATAGAATATCTGTGCACGCGGTTGGTAACTCGACAATCGAGCCCGAGACAGAATTTAGAAAAAATTTAGGTTTAAAGGGTTTAAAATAATGAATTAAAAATTATTGAATAAAACTTGAGCACGAGCAAATTTAAAATTTATAACAATTAGTATCGTAACAATTTGTTTGATCCGAATACGTTGTTAATTTATTTTTTCTTAATAGTCTAAAAATGATGTCAGATATTGTTACATTTTTGCTAAAGTCTTACATTGTAAATCAATTTTTCTTAAACATTAGAAATGATACGAAGTATTGCTTTATTAAAAATTTTTTCTGCTGGAGTCTTGCGCCGATGCGTGCGAAACGTGCAAATTAAAAACACATACAAAAAATTTAATTACTTAGCTTGTCTTGGGTAACACCAAGAGTTATCCCGTGAGGATTGAATGTAGAGCGATAAGTATAAAAAATGCACTGATGTCAATTGTTCATCGTTCAAAGGATTTCAATGATTTTTGGATTGATATTTATTAATTGTTAACCAAACATGGTTTATTCATATGTTTTTGTCTCTAATATTCAAATACTATAAAAATTTAAATTATAATCATTTATTTATTTTTACCGTGACTGTTCGGATCTCCCCTACTCTTTCCTTTACGATCTAGTGCATAAGTACTGAACAAAATAAATAAAGCATCATAGCCTCTGAGAAATGTAAAAAACTGCCCGATGCATTATTCAAGTTTCACGCTTGTTCGCCATTGCGTTCCCGACTTATGTTCGACGCGAAACCACTTAGGCTGTATTGGTATTCCAGTTATTCTACAATTCCGAATTGGATCTTATCTGCCCTCGGCTGTCCAATTCGAAGGACTTGGGACTTCTGCACGCGTGCACTAAGTGACAGTGATATACAGAGTTGTGCGAACGTCAAAGCTTCTCCTTTTATCCTTCTTCACAAAATTTTGAGTGTCTTGTATTACTGTTATATAGGTATATGGTTTTTAGTTGATAAAGTATTTTCTTTTTAAGACTGAAACATACATTTTTTGTATGTGATAATATCAATAGTGTAAAATGCTGCAAAGTATTGCTGACAGCTGTATTTTAAATCGGCTGAATTCATAAAAAGTCAGTTTGCATTTATCTACCGAATGAAAATGAGGTAATTTTACAAAGAGGTATGAGAATTTAATAACAAAAGCTAATTAATATCGCAGAAATATCAAAATTACAAGTAATAAAGAAAACAATTTTTCCGCAAAGTGTTGTTATTTCTTGATACTGTAAATCATGATATTTTGCACGATATGTCTGCCTTCTTTACTGTCTCTTTAATTTTTACCGGTATTTCAATCTGCGTGAAAATGATCGTGAATAAAAATAGTTTATTTTGAAATATTTTTAATATTGCTAGTCAGTTGATGGATGTACCTGACATCCACAAAAACTCGAATGGCAGATCTTCGTGATTTGCTTTACATTCTGTACTATTCCGATAGCTTTTTCTTTACCATTGTCAATTTAAAAAAGATCTGCACATTTACGACTCGAAACTATTAGTCTACACACACAGACCTTCGATAGTGAAAACGTTCGAGAATAGCAGCTAGTCAAATCTGCCGGACTGATTATAATAATTACGATGTCAAAAAAAAACTGGATTCTGTCTTTTAGACGAGATATTTGCGAAGCACTGGCTCAATGTATTTTTTAACATTCTGCCACAGACGAAGATACCCAAGCTCGTGCTCGTCTGCATATTGTTTCCAAAAAAACCAGTTTATAGTAACAAACTCAAATTATTTTTAACGATCGTCACTTATATATCTATAATATGCTATAGAAATATGTATGATGTATCAGCGTCTCAGTGAAGGGTCCTTATCTTTTCTTATTCAAGCAGAAATTTTTTGTATAACAACATCAAGAGCGCGAGACATTTCTAGCAATCATTATTGCCTGTATTCACTCTCTGTAAACGCATATATTTTCCAAAATGCTTGTTTTGCCTGTAACACTTTTTCCAGCACGTCAACATTGGTCCAGAAATTGGCGATGAATAAGAAAGTTTTTCAAATATTGATATTTTTCAAAAACTGATTTTTCAATACCTTCTACCTTCCAATCTGTCATACCAGCACTTGTCAGGCAAATCTCCGTTCTTCACAATGACATGCATCAAAGTCAGTGTGAAGCCAGTAACTCGATCCTTTTCTGTGGAAAACTGATAAACCCTGTACAAATCTTTCTCCTGAAAAAGTGCTCGTCCTACGTGTGTTGCCAATCTGTGACTTCTTTTTCTAAAAATAACAATAATGCTCATAGGACACATTTTACCCTGTAGGAAATATAGTGCATTCCTTAATATACGTAGTATGTAACATCTCTGCATCGGCTTCGTCTACACCCGAGAATCTTCCACTGTAAAAACACGAAGGGGAGAATACAAGGGAGGCAATGGGTCTGGTTTTTATAGTCTACATCTTTCGCTGGGCGCCTCATCGACTTTCTTTCTCTGAGAGAGGGTGAGAAGCATCGAGGTGAAAGGAGGTTATCGTCGCCGCAGCGCGGAGGATGATCTTGCGTTGCGTTGAGCTTTATCACCCTTCAAAGAAGGGGGTGATAATACTTGCGCTAGCTCGTGATCTACGCACCATCCCTTCTTTCTTCGGCTTACGAAGAATGTTTTCTTGATCCAAGATAGTGTAATAAATTTTTAATGATGTAAATATTTGAAATGGAGTGAGGGGGGGGGTGTTGTCGATGCGGTATAAAGAATGTTTTTATATTAGAGGATTTAGTGTTTTACGATGAGGATCTCGTAACCTTCTTGTGATTGTTGATGTTTTATTATTCTATATTGATTCCAAGAGAATTATTATTTGAATTAATTTGGTCTGATTAATCCTCCTCTAATGAATATTGTGCACATTTCTGTCACGCAAAAGACAAGAATTTCATGTAATAATAGATGCAAACAGATTTATAACGTTTCTTTGAAAAAGATTAAATATACGTTTATTGTCCTGACTTTTATACATGATTAACTAAAATTTCCTAAATCAATAAAATTTTCGTTCTTGTGAATTTAACTAATGTACAATTCTATGTGTAGTTACTAAAAAAAATGGATACTATAACTGTCATTGCTCATGAAGCTTAACTTCATTCCATCACTGTTTATTTGACAAATAAAAATGAAATCCATGTGAGCAACTCTCTTATAATTCTTCAGAATGGCAATCATTAAAAAACCGTTACAAATTGTCCATTCTTACATATTTCTAAAAGGGAATAGAAATCGATCGTGAAAGATAATGACGCGATTCCTTTGTGGTAGTAATTCGAAGTAGGACTCTGTGTAAGCTCTCTTTCTAACTTTGTACTCAACTGTATCGTAGCGCTTTATAAAATTATCGAACAATACCTGTAGGTGAATGGGCACCTTCACTGTTCTTCGAGTTCATTGAAAGTCGAGGAAAGATGAAAAAGTGGGTTTAATAATTATTGGGATTCACATATCTTTATCTATTATCCACGGGCTTTTCTAGAATATAATTTGCAAATCTTACTAAATTAGATTAAATTTTACACCTTTTATCTTAAAAAATGATGGATTTGTTATGAAATCATTTTATTCGTGATTTGACTGGTGGGAGTAGAAGGGTTGCTAGGTTACAAAAATAAAAGTGGCACGCGAAGCGTGCTTAAAGATGACTAGGTAGTTAAAGATAAAAATTATAAAAAGAAGTCGACACTTACGAAAACAAGAAAGTATTGATTTGTATAATTTGACTTATAATTACCAAAAGTTAACGTTTTCCATCTATAAAAGAGAGATAGCGATTACTACGAAATAGAGGCTGTCATATTGAAATTGAAGAACAGCTATATTGGAGAAAACTTACTCTTATTGTCTGAGATGTGCGGAAAAGAGAAACAGCGATTAGTATATTAATCGATAGTGAGTACCGAATTGAAATTAACACACTGAGAGAAACACTATAATAAAAATTATAAAAACTCTAGCAAAAAATACTAATTAACATTGCAATCGGGAACTATACTTAAATTTCAACAAAAATTGCTATGCTACATAGTAATTTTTATATTTGATTTAAAAAATATGAAAAAAGTTATTTAATTACCAATTTATTTTTAATTAGTCAATAGTCATAACAAATTGACAAATAATATAAATTAAATATTTAAAAATAAGAAATAAATTTTATTATTATTGATGAAAGAAATCGCCGGGACCTAGGATCGAACACCACCAACCTTTGGATTAAGAAGCGTAAGTTTTACCGACTGCGCCACGCCACGCGTCACTTTACTCGTTTTAGCACGAATTGCCCTTATGAAGTAAACAACTGAACAGCGATTCAGTTTTCTTCCAATTGTTTCAATGAAATTTCCATAATAGTTCATTTTGACACGGGTGCGGGGTCGATTTAGCTCATGTGTGATTATTTCGTTAAATAATCGATTTACGCACTAGTTTTGCATAGTATTTTATACCACGAGCGCCGAAAAATCATACTAATGTTGTGATTTTGAGGTTAAGTGGTGTATGTAAATACTGTTAAGAACGTGAACACATTTTGCTATATTACATAGTAAACCTCAGAGTTATTGGCGAAAAGACTAACTTTTACAAAGTACATAGTAAAATATTTTTGGGTATTAACAAAATTTAAATTATATTGTAGCATTTTTGTAACATTTTTTGTTCAAATACCACTAATTAGGATTTTTACTGTATTACATATCAATGTTTCTTATGTATAAGAACATTATTTGATTGTATATAGAATAAAAACTCTATTATCTATTAATAATTACTGAAACTATTACAAATTAGGCTATAATGCAGGTATAGGTCCCGATTACAATGTTACATAGTAATTTTTGCTAGAGTTTTTATAATTTTTAGTATAGTGTTTCTTTCAGTGCATCGTATACGTGTTGTCTGTTGATGGCTGTACATTCATTGATGTCACTAACCACAAACATTAATATGAGTTGAGGAAATGTTGATCGGAGGAAGCAAATTAAGAACAAATTAATTTATTCTTTTTGGCAAATTATATACATTTGCTACGTTTCGCCAACAAGATATGTTGGCCTTTTCAGGCATAAACTATGTGACAAATAAAAAATTTAAATGTTAATGTTTATTTTTAAAAAATTAGTGATACATATCAACATAACCCACAAACATTAATATTATTTAACTTTCCTAAAGAAAAAGAAAAAAATTTGCATACAAATTTTTGGATATTTTATTAAATAATATTAAACTACAAAAAGTTCTATATTATTATTCTACAAAAAAGGTCAATGCGCGCGGTTCGCGCGCTCGTCAACTTTCTAGTAAAATATAAAAATGAAATCTAAATCTACGCTCATCCAATCGAAAGAAGATTAATTTTTGCTATTCTTTCTGAATTCTTTACATATATACTACAGATGTTGCTATTACAATTTTGAAATATGTGAACTTAAGCTAACAAAAACAAAGGATAATTTATAAGCAAAATTAACATTTAAATAAACGCGTAAACAGTATTTATTTGTATCTATTGAAATAAATCACACTTTCTGGGAATCGAGCTACTTTAAAAATCCCAAAACGAAATTTTAATCTACTTTACAAGTCACGAAGGGTCAGCATGAAAGCAGTGATTTTTAATTTTTCTACAATCTCAATCTTATACTATTCCTTTGAGAAAACTCTCGAACGCTCCCTCATCCCTTCACACACATCCACACACACTTACGCGTGCATACACAGCTAAGGAAGCGTCCGATCTGTTTCAAGACGAATTTACGACACGTATACGACTATGTCTTCTCCGCGAGAGCCTCGAGCTCGAAGATTCGTTTACTCCCGCGAGGCGAGTTTTGACGTTGGCAAAAGTTACGAGGCGAGCCTGTAGCGGTAAAAGACAAACGGTTGGAAGTTGTAGAGGACTGTGCGCGTCTTCGAGTTTCCTTATTCGTGTTCGAGGAGATCTTCTATAAAACACTTTTTCTGCTCAGTAAGCAATAAGTTCGGCCGCGATGTGTTTTAATATTTATGCATGGACGGTGTGTGAGACTCTGGGTCGTAGGGTGAGGTAAGGTTCCAAAGTTTGTGTCTGAAAAATATGAAATTTCTTTTTTCCTTGGGTGGATAGCTGCGCATTTTTAATATATATATATATATATATACGTGATTTTTTTCTACTACTTATGCTTTATTTATATTGTAATCTTTATTCAGTGTCAATTATCAACGGCATTTACAATTATCGCAATTTACATATTCAGATTATTTCTGATATGAATATCATTAGAAATTTATCATAACGTTTTGCTTAATATGTAAATACCTATTATCTAATCTAAAGATGACAAAAATGTGATATTATGTTAAATAATAAAATATTGACATACGTATTGTAATTAAAGTTAATGCTACCTACAATAAACTATCAATATTGTTAGGCCATACGAAACATAAAATTGATAATTTCCCTGTTCAATAACCTACATGTCACCTGTAAATACAAGCCCCAGTAAGCAATAAAATTTTTCATTGAGATATCCCATATACTTCCATAACCATATACACCTGTGTAACCCTAACAACTTGATAACAGTATAAAAATTTGCACACACACACACACACACACACACACACACAAATACTGAAAGAAATCGATGCTCCGCATTCTCATCATCCTTCCTCATGCATAAAAGGCTCCTTAGCATAACGGCGCAATCCACCGCGTGTGAGCTATAACGAATGCCCATTACCCCCATTGAACCTCGACGTCGTAGAAATCACAGTATATTCGTTATTGTGTTCACAGGCTGGTGCCCAACAACGTGGGACGGTATTCTCTGCTGGCCGTCGACACCGCCTGGTGATGCTGCCGTCCAGCTGTGCCCACACTACATTGCTGGATTCGATCTTAAGGTTTGGCAGGAGCACTCGAACAAAAACGATTCATTTCATATACTAGTGGTTTATGGAGGGGAGGGTTTTCTTTTGGTTCTTTTGGGTTTAATAAAGGGTAACGGAAAACAGGTGGTGCTGATTGAGAGAATGTCTTAAAAAAATATTATTTTACAAAAATCTTATTTCGTACGGAAATATCATTTATGAAAACTTCAAACGTTTGAACGTGTATATCGAGACGCAATAACCCAATAACCCTCCCATTTTTCGACATACGGCTGACATCATCTCCAGTATCGTTGCCTCGCAACGTTTTCCTTCAAGTTCTTCGCCCTCGAAAGTGTGTGACCTTCCGCGCCAATTCCTTCGGATCAATGATTTAATTAGACGTTTCTACTTCGGCGACAAATTCTCTGCTAATTGCCAAAGAGAGAGAAAGAGAGAGAGAGAGAGAGAGAATGTCTTCACGGGGTACGAGTTCTTTATGATAAATAAATTGCCGTTTTCATTAGCACTCGGTCTCGTAAAATCATCGACATTTGTACGGTCATTGACTTTCTGTGCACGCATACGCGCAAATTTCATTTGTAACAAACTCAATTGTCTCATCAGTGATATATATATATGTTTCTGTATGCGTTAATTTTAGTTTTATTTTATTCTTTTTTTTTTAACGAAAACAATTAATTTGTAATGTAATATATCGGCGTGGATTTCAAGGGAAATTCACTTCTCGTTCACGCTTCGGTTTGCAATTTTCTCTTTTGTCGTTCGATGAAGCTTTATAGATGCGTTTTCGCGAAAACTCTTTCAACGTTGCGTCGTTCTGTATGGGGTGGGCGAGCCTCTTTTACGTGCTAGCCAATTATCGGGTTTATCGAGATAGCTTACAAAGGTGACTCGTGTTAAAGATTGCTAAACGTCACATCAAATTTGTAAGGTGAATGCAAAATACAGAAATTAAGGGTAAATGAAGGACCATTACGCAGACACAATAAAATCCTGCAATCGATCGGCCTTTTCACGGAAACGAAAAAACGAATTGAAACGTAGACGTAAATAGAACATTTGCTCCACACAAACACATACACATGCATGTAACAGACACGTGCGTTTATATGAATTCTTCGATTCGTGGAACGATTTTTCCTGATAATTATTCTTGATAAACGATAATTCAAAGTCTTATATTTTAAAAAAGTACTTACTTTGTATATCGGAATTTATAGTGTCGTTCAAGAACTTTTAAAAAGTGTAAAAATGCAACGAGGAAGGTTTAATCTGCAGTAAAACTTTTTAGATTTATGGAAAAAATAGTGGGTGTGTATATATATTGCAGTTATATATATGCAAATCTCACGAAATCTGCGGAAAACTTGGAGAAATGGATTGCAAAATTTTATTTCGAGCACACCTTCTAAACTTGGTTTTTCTTGTTGGTTGGAGAGATATCCGAGGTTAAACAAAGTCCATCGTAGGGTATCATTTTTTTTTGGAACAACTAATCCATTTTGTAAAAATGATTAAAAATACCCCTAGTTTAGTTCTAAATCATTCTACCAAAAACAACTTAATATGAAATTTGGAAAAAATGTAACTAAAGAGCTTTCCAAAGCTCTTTTCAGAATTAGAAAATGTTGGTTTCTTCAAAAGTTATATGAGTTTGAAGTTGAGCTAAAAATTCACATGATAAACAGTTGGGACAATTTATTGTTGACCCTTTGTCACCATTTTTATGAATTTTAAGCTTCATTTTTCAAATTTGATATTAAGTTGTTTTTTGGTGGAATAATTTAGAACTAAACTAGAGCTATTTTTAATCCTTTTTAAACAATTGATTATTGGCCCCAGAAAAATGATACCTTTTGATGGACTTTGTTTAAGCGCGGATATCTCTTCTAGACATCCCAACCAACAAGAAAAAAAAAGTTTTGAAGGTGTGATCGAAAAACTTGTTTACAGTCCATTTTTTGAAGTATTTCGCAGATTTGGTGGGATTTGCAAACACACACACACACTTGAGTACTGTTATTGTTATCCCGATTATTATTTTTTTCCTAACTATAACAACGCACTACCATCTCAGATCCAATCTACTGCAATTATTTTATTTTATACATGTGCATATACGCTTATTATACAGGCGAACGCGACGAGGCAGTGTATGAACGACGGCCAATGGTACTGGAATCCAGAGCAAAACACAACCTGGTCGAATTACACGCGATGCTATCGAGACCAGCTGGTGACGGTGCTCATGAACCTGCCGGGTGTACAATCCGATAACAATGTCACCTCCATCGGGGTAAGTAAGCTCACCAGTTGGCCGAATCTGGTTTCACTTGTCTGTCTTCTGCTGTTGGCATTGGTGATGAAGTGTTGCGTCTCACACCCGTGCTAAGTGGACGCCGGATGTGTATATTTGGGGCTGGGATTCGATTTGACGCCCCGCTGGGTCTATTTGAAGGAGGGTGATGAAGTAGTTCTTGTCATCATGACTTTATGTATATTCACTTTTCTTTTTTTATTATTTTCTTACTTAGAACAATGTAGTAAGAGAGGCAGATTATAAGATTAAATTAGGTTTATAATATTTCAATGAGTCAAGTTGAATGTTTATAGCGTAATATCTACTTTTAGTGATAGCACTGACGACGTTTTCGACTACAGCTTTCCGACTTTACGAGTTTAAATTAAACTTCAAAAAAGAGGAGATTATCTTAGGTAGGCCAGTTGTAAGGGGCGAATTCGAGTGATCTTAATTGTTTTAATTCAAGAGAATAAACTTGAAAAAATAAAAAATTGATTTTGTACAACTACCAAAATGTGTTCTCTAACTCTAACTACAATTTTGAATAGTAATAACCATTAATAATAGATATTAATAACATTCAAGTATTTCAAAAGAATATTTTTTTTATTATCCTTTTAACACAAATTCGAAAATTGATGATTTACGTTATTTACATTAGGTAAATTAATATACGTATAGTAATCAAAGTTAAATATTTGATTATCTGAGCATAATAAATTAGTGAAAAAAGGATTTATACATTTTTTATATGAAGATATAAATATAACCCTTAACACTGTGATTGTTTTTACAATACTAACTTCTAACTTAACTTTGATAGCTTCTGCATTTAAAGTATATCGATCAGGAAATATATTTTATAAAATAAAATTTTATATACCTAACTATAGTTGTTCAATTCCGTTATACATCGCCAAAAGCGTCTAGCGACTAGTTTATTTATGAATTTAATAATTATTGTAACGCCTAAAAATAGGTATTGCAAAGCTATTATGAAGCTTAAAATAATAACTTACGGCTCATAGCTATGCCTTCTACAAGATTTTTATTTTTAAAAGTGAGCATAATGTTACGTGTGACACAACAAAAGGTGAAAAAATATACGACAAACGGGACGCCTTTTTTATTAATATCATTCATAGAGATTTCATGTTCAAAAACTGGCATCGGCACTCAGGTCAGGTGAAGATCCACCTTGATTATACGAAAATGTTTTCTGATCAAACACAGTTATACTTCTACTTGAAGTAATATCCTATCATTCACGAACTTTTAAAATTGAATATTACAACCTATGTCGTGTCGCGAAACACGTAGTGAGTAATTTTGACGCGCACCCGGAAGAAAATAGGCGTTACTTCGAGTTTTGGGGGATAGTAAAAAGGGAAGAGAAGGTAAAAACGTGAGCGCTCCTACAGTATTATTTTATTTTACATTCCATTCGTTTATCAGGTTTTCAGTTTATTTCGTACTCTTGATAACTTGGAACCCATAGTCACACATATCAGCGACCTCTTATATGTCCCCACAATCGTTAAAAAATCTTAGAAAACTTTAGCGCTTAACATTGGGCTGACGATCGTAACTCTCTTCGGCAACCCGAACGTTACTTAACCATTGGCGAACTCGCGAAATTCGGGAGGCTATATACGCGTCTGCGCGCGCGTGTGTGTGTGTGCACTCGGGGCACGTATATTGAAATGCAAAGTTTCACCAACGCGTGGATTGTCTTTGTCGGATTACCCCTGGTATAGCGCTGTACAACGCTTTAATGCTAAATTGTAGCTGAATTAATGTACCCTAGTAGTAATTATCGAGGACAACAGGGTTGGTTGTTAGTGTGGTGTAAATCGAAGAGTGTTTTGCTGTTGTTATTGTTGTCGCATCTTATTTCGATTTTTTTCATGTTCTTGCCCACGTATAATTATAAATTCTATTTTGACGAGTTGGAGCTTAGAGGAGATAGAAAATTATTTAGTGAGCTGGTTAAAGTTGTCGCCCCCTCCCCTTTTCCGCCAGTGATATTAAGCAGTTAACGTAGTTAATATCTTGGCAGTGTATAAGAGGAGTATAACTTGCAAACTCGGAACTTGAAAATCTATTAAGTAATAATGAGGCGAGTTCCGTCTTGGTCCACTAACACCGTCATAGGTATATGAAATTTTATAAATGCAAGCAGTTATTAATTATGATAAATATATACGTAATTATATAAGATTATTGATAATTTAATTTTAATATTGTATTCATCTGCCTACGAGTAAGATTTATTTTATTCGCGGGTTCAAATTAAAACTGATACAAAAATAGTTCTTCAGAATATTTCTGAGTAATTTTAATTAGAGCTAATAAAGATCAATTTAAAGAAATATTATTATTGCATAATGTCATTTTCAGGATTAAAAACGTTTTGTATATTGATCTGGAGTATTAGCGTATTTAGTTTTTATATAAGACAGATTAAAAGTTAATCTAGCGTAAATCCTTTAGAAAGCAAGCTAATTAGTTCTCATATAAATAATCGAAAATGTTATCATACTATGTGACAAACATACAATTTTTATATGTATTCCATTGAAAGTACATCAGCTAAGAAAAAAAGGCAAAAACCACTATTCCTCAAAAGGAGATAATAATTTCGGCGTGATTCTAAGGTATATGTTTAGATATTGCATGCATATACATGTACATCAGATTAATTGCACGAATGAAAATCGCAGGAAAATATAGGTAAACCTTATCATATTTTTTTATAGTCGTCATTGGAATTGTTTTAACTTTTCAGATGGGTATAGAATATTAAATAGATAAAGGATTTGATTGGATTGAAAACTATAAAGCAAAAAGTATAACTATTGAACAAAAAACCACAACCACATGTTTCCTGCCATTGCTCCATTTAAATATCAAAAACTTTGTTATGAAAAAACAGAAATTCGCTCGTACAATTTAATATCTTATAACACATATTTAAATAAAATTATAATCCGTCATAAATCACAGTGAAAAAGATCTTCAGTCGTCTCATCTGAACCATCGAAACCCAACCCCCGTCACGAAAAATCGTCGAGGATACCTCATCAACATCTCAAACATTTACACTCGTCCCTGAATCCACAATCAACGTCTTCATTCATTCATAAATCCGGTATCCTTTCACTTCGCCATCTCACCGCATCGCGACAATAAATCGTAATTTCAATCGGGTTGAAATCAACGGAAAATATATCGGACGCTCGCAAATCCGTGAATTACATTCCGTAGCTGGCGGTATATTCGATATTTCCACGTACACATACGTATATATGCGTTCTTTAAAAAGAGTCGAAAGAATTTCAATTTTCAGACGAATGCGTGGATCTTCTTTTCTACATGAATACCACTATGCAGCGTCTATGAGTATTTTTCGTCTTATAGAAGATGAATTTCGATTACGACTTTATAAAGAATATTAATTGTCCATCAATCGGTGAATTTGATTTTAAAATAATTGATGGTAACGTGTTTGAATAAGGTTGAAGATTTATTTTTGAACTTTCATTTCTATTATTGCTCCGATAACGAGCGTCTTAATAACTTTGTATTTGCAATCATAATGTGGGTTCTTTTTAATTTTGTCTTAAAATTATTGTCATTTTTTATCAAAATGTGTAATGTATTATGTTTATTTCTATTGAATTACATGAGTAATTGTTATGTTTGTTCACAAAAAGGCCAAACAAAAATATAGAGTAAAAGTTATAACAAATATATAAAATAAATTCAAATTGGTTTATAACTATACTGAATAATGTTTACATTGTCTTTGTTTAAATATTGATGTGCCCGTACAATGTGCATCCAATTCCATATATTTGGAATAAATTAAATTTTTTAAGGTGGCATGAGCGGTGAGTGTCGTATCAAGCTGGAGGCCCCGCCGAGGGCTCTTTAATTTTACTAAATTTTATGATTCAATTTTCATAAAAACATGTATTTTTATATCCAAACATGCTAATATATAGAAATTATGCATATTAAATAACATTTTTTAAAAAATTAGAAATTTTTTCTCATTTCGAATCGGGGTGCTATTTCATTTCACGCTCTTGGTGTGTGTGTGTGTGCGTGCGTGCGTGCGTGCGTGTGTGTGTGTGTAAATATACTCTAGTCGCTAATATTTATTTATTATTAGTGGTAACCCATTATTATTTTTATACTGACGGAATTCTTGTAATAAATACTATAACCACCTATTTTTTGTTAAGAATTAGTATTTTATAATGACGCTATGAAACATTAATCAACAAAAAATAGTCGTGGCTATAAGCTCCATGTAAAAATATACTATTTTGCAGTTGTTTTTCTTAATAAGTTGATCGACGACCTTATAATTTTTTGACACCTACGAAAAGTTTAAGACTTGAAGTATATTTCTGTCAAGTTTTCAAATTGATTTAGTATTATACAAAAGTCGCTTATGCTACTTTGAACAATAATTCATTTATTTTTTGCTGACTAAAATGAACATTGGAGAATGATTTAAACACATACAATCTGTACCATTTTTAAACTAAATAATATTGCATAATACAAACGCAAAGAAATGTTACGTTTTAGTATTCTAATATTGCAATTGAAAAAAAAAAACATTTGCGAGTTCACAATAAATTCATATGAACAACAACTGATTTTATTAAAAAATTATTATCTGCAAGTACTTAAATCGTTACGTAAACCTATTGAAAATCGAACTTTTAAAATCTTTCTTTATCCTTTTACATCTGTCTGATCCTATAAACCTAAAAAAAATCATTTCTCTACCATCCTTTACATTCCTGTTTTTTTTTACTCCCGATAAAACTGTCTCCCCTCCCTTGAAAAAAAGCATGAACTTCCGCTCGCAGTGCCAACAACTCGGACGAATTTTACGTTCGCTCGCAATCCGTTTTTACACCCTTGCGAAAGGCGCTTGAGCATTTGACGCACATTGACGATTGCTCCTATACCTATTCCCACGAATCACAGGTGCAAACGACATGAAAACCTTACAGGTGCTATTCGGAAAATGTTGTGATTACTGTGCCTCCAGGTATATTAATTTATAATATTACCTTATTCATTGGTGTATTTAATGTTCGAATTCTCGTTCTGACGTTTTAGATGTATAAATTAATAATTTGTATATTATATGTCCAGACTCTACGTTGAAAGAATACAATAAAATTTTCATTTTTTCAATATAAAAAACGCTTCTGCTATTTGTGCGTTAGATTTATGTATACAAAGTATATATAACGGAATATAATTTCTATAGTTATATATCAAAGCAAAATAAATATCACAGCGACGTGTTTTGAAATTTATTCTCTGACTCAATGTACTTTACATCTGACGTACGAATAGCAAGAGCAGCTATAAAAAAATATATATTTTTTCACGCAAACTTCCCTCGAGTTTAGATTTTAATCAACTCCGTTTTGAAATACTCGTCATGTAGCGGAACCCAAACAAAATAACAATAAAAACATTTTTCATATACATGCCACTTAAGTTGGAATAAAATCAAAATCCCGCACAGCCTTGTCTCATAATTCTCAATATGTCAAAAGGTTTAGCCATTAGCAAGTCGCGACGGTGAATTATCGTTGTACGAAAAGACAAAGGGTAAATATTGATCTCAATGGTCCTCACCCGTCCCGTGTAGTTGGCTTCGGACTTTCCCTCTATACGAATGCTTCGTAAATATTTATCTCAAATAGGCGTCTCGTCGGGACATCTTTCGGAATATCTTGTTACACTGGGGGAGGAAGATGCTCATACGTCCTGATGTTGATGTATGTTTTTGGTTAGACGTAGTTATGCGTAGCACTTCGTTCCCGTTTAAAGGTGTAAAATGTATGTATAAGAATACGAGCGAACTTTTTTATTCTTTATTTTTTTTGCAGATGTACCTGCCGACGATAAAGTACATTTCCAAAGTGGGTTACACAGTGTCTTTCTTCACGCTTGTCGTCGCGCTCTGCATATTGGCGAGTATCAAGTAAGTATTATAGGTTTTAATGGTCCCTTTATTGGCACTTGTAATTTTTTTTTGGAAATGTCGTTGACAATTAGATGAGAAACTCTGTTATTCCCTGCATGGAAATGTTTTATATGTTGCTGTATAATATACAAATTTATCAGGTGGCCATAATAATTAATGAACTCGGTGAAAAAAAAAAGAAAAATTCATCATTTTTCAAGCGGCTAAAGTAAAATTCAATTGACACTCATACGAATTTGAAGAGAATTACATGGAGTTTGATTTTTGTGAAACGCTAATTAATATAAGTTTTGATGTATATAAAAATGATTACTTGATAAACTCACCGTAAAAATGTTGCTTTTTAATTATATTTTAATACTCTCGCACACTTGTTCGTACAATAAAATGAGATATTCAATCAACTGCATATCACATTTCGAAGAAAAAATACATTTCACGAAAACAGTGCTTTAATTAAATTTTCATTTGACTTTGGTGAAATCCAACAAATATAGAATTACAATAGTCAACAATTCGAAAAATGCTCGGACGTTCTCGCGTCATCGGCAAAGGTATCTCTTACACGCGTATACGTACGTTTTTGTTAATCATTCACAAAATGCTATTTACAGTATATTATTTGTGAACTTGTTGGTCAAATTCACGATAGAAACATATTCCTTGTTTGCTGAATCAGTTGTGAATAACATCAACGCGATTCTTTTTTTCGCGCGGAGGCGGTGTACGCGCCAACGCGCGTTACTTTTTCATTGGTATTAAGGCGATCTTATGCTATTGACATCTTGAAAGTACGTGTGAACCGATGTTTCGGCTTTATTGCATTAAATTTCTAAGATCGAGATGCACCTTGTACAATTTTATTATTCTATTAGGCTCAGTATCATAGCTATTTTAGAGATAATTGAGGTTTAAATGTTTATAGAGGTTGAGCGGAGAAAGACGTCTTGAATTATATTATTATTTATAGGAGTGTTATCTAACAGATTGTCTTGTACTTGATTGAGATTCTTTCGGATATTCACGATTTGTATCCTCTTGAAATACAAAGATGTATTAAATGCGCTCCGTTCAAATATCTTATATATTCTGCATCGTTATATATATCTTCCAATAGGTCACTGTTTGACTACTATATTTTTGAAATCCGTTTTCAATTTCGCCAGGAATATATGAAATATTTGAAATGGAAAAAAAAAAAATAAAAAAATAAAATAAAATATGAAATGCACGCAAAGCACAATTCCCGTATATAAGCATGTCTCCCCTTTCCTTCCTCCACGTCTGCACAGTATTACACGACGCCAAGTTTAACGCGCGCGCTCCGCGTCCCTTTGACAACATGTCCTTCCGCAGAAAACTGCGCTGTCAGCGCAACATCCTACACATGCACCTCTTCGTCTCCTTCATGGTGCGTGCCTTCATGTTCCTGCTGAAGAACATCCTCTTCGTCGCTGGTGTCGGTTTATCTACGGATGTCCTGATCAAAGATGGCGAGAGTTACTGGCTTGACCACGAGATTGAGAGCAACTGGCATTGTAAAGTCTTCACGAGCATATGGCAGTATTGCATACTTGCTAATTACTCCTGGATCCTGATGGAGGGACTGTACCTGCATAATCTTATATTTTGCGCTCTCTTCACGGATTCGAATGCGAGTATTGCAGCGTACGTCGTACTTGGTTGGGGTGAGATTTTTTTCTTCCTATTATAGAAATGGGAAGGTAGTAAGTCAAAAGTGTTTGGTATTTTTACTTTAAATTTAAAATAAACACGTAAGAAAAATAATTTAAATAGTTACTTAAAGTAGTTTGATTTACATTACTAAAAAATATTTCGAAAATATTGTTTGTTATTGTTCAAGAACCTGTTATTTTATTTGATTTACAAGAAATTTCAGTTTAAAACTTGAGAATATGTAATTACAGTACGTAATTAGGTGTATACAGATAAAAATTTTGTAATTTTATAAATAGGCCATTGTAATATTTATAGTTGAATAAGGGCCTTCAACTTCCAAATTATCCAACCGACTAATGGTCGTCATACTGCAATAATTACAATTCTTGTTTCTCCTTGTTCTTCATACCGTTCTCATCGCATCTGTAACAATAATTACGTTAGATACTTTTTGCTATTTATATTTTTCATAAAAAGAAAATAAATTTAACAATAAATAAAAAATAATTAGTTTAGAGTATAAGGAAGTTGGGCTGAAAACGGGTAATACAACCCAAGAAATAGAAAAAGTTGTTGTAACACATTTACAATGAAATAGAATAATTTCCACTAGAGAATTTTTTCTCGTAATTTTTTTCAGTTTTACATTCCGTTTTTCTACTTGTTAAGAAGAAAAACATCCATATTGTTTTAAATTTATATCTTGATAGTCATTTGATAAATCTGTTTGAACTTCAAGATTCATTAGCTTTGTTACTATAGTTATTGTATACCGAAACCACGTTTCTCGTTTGAAAGATACCACTCACAAGCTTTGAAAATCTTTAAAGTCTACAAATTTTGTATGATTTCTCAACGTTTATATTTCACCTTTGGTTCAACCGATATTTATTGCAAGATATTTCGCGTTGTCAGTTTCTTGAAGTAGTTTCAAAAACTATTCTTGTTTATTTTTGAAGCAAATATAGTTAATATATTAAATTAAGTTTGTCAAAAGCCAATGGATTGAAGTGACTCTTTTTATAATCCTTTTGCGGATTAGGCAAAGTTTTAATCAAAGTTATGAAAGCTGTAAAGCAGGATTTTTGAGTTTAAAGGGCTATAGTTGAGTATACGTACTTGACCATTGCACTTTTTAATTAAAGTATCAGTTAATTTAATCTTTTTAACTTGTCTAAAAACTAAATAAAAAGGAATTCATAACATTAAGAACCAAAATGAAACTACGTACTAATACATTAATTTGCTAATGACAAACAATACCATACCAGGTCTTCCAGCGTTGTTTGTAACGACATGGACAGTGCTTCGTGTGGTCTTCGAAGATGTCTATTGCTGGACAACACACGACAACGCGCTAATTTTCCAACTATTACGAGTACCCATCACCATCTCCGTCATTGTAAGTATGCTTTTTCTACGGTCATCATGTGACCCGCATGTTGTCGGTGAAAACAACGCCTCTCGCGTGGGCGTGTACAGCTCGGAGGAAAGAGAAATTGTGTGTTATTTTTCGTGGATGCCTAGAAAATACTGTCTATTGCTATACGGGGACGGTGATATATTGCACTCGATTCAAAAGTTTTTTTGTATTTCTTTGTAAATTTTATTTTAGATGTGCATTTATTCTGTTTATTTGTTCATTTCAAATTAAACAAGCTTAGAAGCCCTGTATATACGAATTTAAAATATACAGAAAGGTGTACACATAATGACAGTATTTATCTTTTTTTGTGGATAAAATCCGAACTTTATATTGCTTAAGAAATATTTAAAAATTTACATGCAAGAAACTGGTTCTATGCAACAATGTTCAATAGATAAAGGTTTGTTTTACTGGGATTTACAACTATGTGCTTAAAAAAAGGAATTTTTTTTACGTAATTTTGTTTTACAGATAAATTTCATACTGTTCGTGAATATCGTCAGAGTACTTATGTCGAAGCTGAGGTCAACCGTGTCAGAGGATACCATGCGATACAAGTAATAGAAAAATTATATTTTTTAAACTTTCATAAAATAATCTCAAAGGTTGTCTAATTCCCTATATTTTCATTTATTTCAATATTATCGTTGTTTCTCTTACATATTAATTTTTGTAATTTAAAATAGTTATTTACGTTTTTACACCTGAGATATAATATTTATATCATATTATATTATATTTATAGTATTATTATAAAATAGCTTTGAACTGTTTCTATTCGAATGCCAAAGAAATTCAATCGCAATTTCATTTCTATATAGTGAAAACAAAATTCTTAGAATCTTATACTTTATCCGCGTAAAAAAAGGAAAAAATACGTTCCTCCCCTCTGACCTCAATCTTTCTGCAGGCGTTGGGCAAGGAGTACGCTAGTGTTGGTGCCACTGTTCGGCGTGCATTACTCCATATTCCTCGGTATGTCCTACAGCATGGGGGTCAACGAGACCGTCGAGATTGTCTGGCTCTTCTGCGATCAGCTGTTCGCCTCGTTTCAGGTATACATTTGCCCTCTTGTGTACACAGCATCCCTGGCTGACTGGCTATTCGTACACATACCCACACACGCACCCAGACGCATGCGTAGTGGCAATGGCGTATACTGAGAGATGCCTGGGTTGATACGTAATGTTTGACGTAAGAATTGCTATTGGAAAATGTTGAAGACGGGGTGGTTTAGTTATTCGGTATGCAATGTCGTTTTAACTATAGTTGATATGGAAATTTTATGGAGTGTTTATAGTAATATGTGAGATTTAAGCGAAAGGGTTATTTAAGGTAACGTTAAAATTAAAGATAATTCAAATAAAGTGCTCTGGGATAATTCAATGATCTTACTAGTCGTATATTTGTACTTGTAGTGTATATAGAAAGCCTTTACTTCAGGTACTATAGATATTAGGCGTCTGTGTACAATAGTAAAAGTTCTTTCTCATAAAAAATAACGTACCCTAGTTAAGAAGCTCTTATACATCTAAAAATAATCTCTAGTATCAGTATAAGAAAATCTGATTATAAAGAAAACATAAGAAGAGTGAAAGGAACTGTTAAAAATGTAGGATGAACTGTTTTGTACTGTCGAATCATTTATGATGAAAAGGGCCGACTAATCGTAGCTTCTACTACTTATGGATTCATTTCATAAATATTCTAAATCTAATGACGTAAACTCGCTTACAAACTTGTTAGATATTGACCAATGTTTCTATAAGAACGACCTTAGATGGTGCATTACTTTTTTTTGTTGTTTCAAAAGTTTTCAATTATAATTTAAACTTAGATCCGAACATTTTTTAAATTCTCTCTGACATGAAATATATGAATCAAATTATATGTACCATATTAATCAGGGAACATATCGCGTGTTGTTCATAAAATTGTATACGTTGATTGAATGAACATATTAAATATCTTATTTTTTCAGAAATTAGTTTATCAAGCAGAAGTAGATATATACTGATTTATAATAACTTCACTGATAGAAAGGCTCATTTGATCCAAAGCCGCCGACTTAACTGTTAACGAATATGTATTTAAATTCAGCCAAATGCCTGTGAATTAACAGTTAAGAAATGAATCAGTTGCCTTAAGTACTTAAAAAATTTCAATTGTACTGACACCATTTCTTAACGGTTAAGAAATGCTACGTTAAGGATAAATGAATATTATTTAACTATTAATATTTACCTCATCAATAGAAAATACAGGCAAATAAATATTTTTTATACTATGCTATGATTTTCTTGTAGATTTAACCGCATTTTCTTCTTTTTTTGGGTAATTCGACAGTCAGCACTCTCGAGGTCGGCTCAAGATGTTCCATCCCCCCGAAAAGCCCGTATACCGTGAAAAGTCACAAGGGGCTCCACGCGCTTTTCGACTTTTTAACTAAATACGTCACGTTTTTAGCCAAAAATTGGGCTAAATTATGCTTCAGCACTAGTTTTTTGCCTCTTTTAGGTGTTGAAACACATCAAGTACGTGGACTAGGTGTTCGAAATAGCCGATGATGGAGTCTAGGTAGTGCGTTCCGTAGTTTTTTACCTCTAGGTGTTGAAACACATCGAGTGCATGGTCTAGGTAGTCGAGGTAGCCGATGACTGAGGCTAGGTGGTGCGCTCCGTAGTTTTTTGCCTCCAGATAACACTTTCAATGCGTTCAAGTAAAGCAAACTAGGAATTAGTGACTGCTAGTTTTTATAGTACTGATACCCGCGATTTTATAAATATCGTACATCAGGAGAGACATGTGCGATTCTCCGTTTCGTCCAGATCTCCCCTGCATTTCCAACATTAGCCTTATACCCTAACTTATTCCCATACTCAACTGGCTCTATTCCACAGGGTTTCTTCGTAGCCGTCCTCTACTGCTTTCTGAACGGCGAGGTACGGGCCGAGGTATCGCGTGCTATGCGTGCACGCAAGTGGCCACGTCTACCACGATTCTGCCGTTGGGGTGCTCGTCCATCCACACATTCAGGTAGCACATGTAGTTGCAACACCGCAGGAAAACAAGCTTATGTTGCGTCCACAGATGGCCTCGATAGTTGCTGCTGTTATGGACTACTAAAGCGATGGGCTTGCTGCAGGAAAGTGTTAAGACGTGCGAGTTCGAGGAATCATCACCACAGGTCAACCCACTCGATGGCGAGTACTCAAGGTCTTTGGTCTTTTTCCCTTTTGATCCTCTGTGTTGTTCACGCGACCGTGCGATTGGCTTTGGCTTTGCGGTAAGCTGGGGATAGGGGCTTGTTGCTTCCGAAATTTCATCATTGCCGATATACTTATTATTGACTTCTAACTAATATATATGGCCAAGTCTCTGTCAAATCGAGAGGTTGAAAAATAAATTTTCTTGAAACTCTCAGAAAATGTTCTGCTACTCATTCCGGATATCTCTGAATTTTTTTAGTTTTCTTCATCCACAGTTTTAGAGACATAAGAGGTCAAAAACTAAATTTTGATGATTTTTTTGCATTTTTGACAGATTTTCATTAATTTATAACTCCTCAGGGAAGCAGTTTTCGCGGTAGGTACAAGAATAGTTTCTTTTGTAGAATCTTATCAGCTTTTTAATAAAAATACTTTTCAGGCCGTACGTTTAAGCTTCCACTTACATATATGTAAATGAAACATATAATTAAAAAATTAAAAGTCCGATCCGGATTTGCATATATATATATAAGTGAAAGCATATAAAAGTATAAGGCGTTAAAAGTATTTTGTATTGAAAAGTTGAGAAAATTCTACAAAAAAACTATTCTTGTGTCTAATGCGGAAAATGCAAAAAATCATCAAAATGTAGTTTTTGACCTCTTATATCTCCAAAACTATGGGTAAAAAAATCTAAAAAATTTCAGTGATATCCGGAATGAGTAGCAGAAGATTTCCTGGGAGTTTCAAGAAAATCTATTTTTGACCTCTCGATTTGATAGAAACGTTGCCATATATAATATATAGTAGAGTTAAGTGTATTAGATGGTTAAGAATGTTGTATATATTGTTTCTTGTGCTTGGTTGTTTGCATGGTACTAGTTTTGTGTACGTGTTTACATGTATATCTATGTAAGTGTAAATGTAATGAAGCAAGTTGAAGAAAAGAAGGTCTATAGGATATTCAAAGTCATTGATCCACTGTATTAGATGTACAATAAATGATCAAAGTGTCTAAAAATAGCATCGTAAAGCGAAGTGATTGAATTGGGGTTAAGCTTGTGCTTTCCGATCAAAGATGTTTCAAGTAACTCTCTCACACACACACACACACATATATATATGTACACACACACTAAAATCAATCTTCAGTGCTTTATTTACTTAAAAAAAACGTCTTAACCTAAAATCTGAAAAATTATGGTATATAATAACTATTATTTTAAAACGAATCAATTAACTTTTATAAACATGTTAATTCTTTTTTATAAATATCTTACTGGAATCTCTTGCTATGGCGTTTGTATTTCTTCTTTCTTGTTTACTCTGTCCTAATAAGGTCACTGGATACTTTCACGTGTGTATAGGCTTTTACTAAATTTGATCATTCCTGCCATTCATGATGGACTTCTAATATTACGGAAAGTGCACATTCACCGCGAGAGAGGGACGAGTGTACACAATAGTCCTTTATTAGATACTTACGCAAATGCGCGTAACTGACATTTGAAGAGAAAGTAAAAAAATATCGATAGTTTTAATTGACAACAATTTTATATACGTTTTGCGAATGAAAAAAAATCAATCGAGCGATCGGTATTTACCAGAGTTGTGAGATACACTCTCCCCTTCCATATTGCTCGTAACGCGCAGTTGTAGATATTCTCGCAAGTAATGGCCATAATTCACTTCCACCATGCAAACCTATTGCATTAAACAATCATTATTCATTGAGACGAACACACACACACACACACACACTCACACACACACATACATACGCCCACGGGCACAAATTTGGCCATTGTAGTCTTGTGATTCTGAAATGCATTAATATTAATACTTCATAAAAAATTGTCAGTTACGGATTGATTATTCATTTTATCCCTGCAAATTATTCACTGTTTGCTTTTTTTATACAAAAAATAAGTTTGTGTAAAGCTGAAAAAAATTGTTTGTACTGTTTCCTGGATAAGCTTTTGCATGAAGAAAAAAGTTTATTTAAACGTGCAAGGTTTTCTTAAAATCACTAATATTAAAACTGTTTTACGAAATTTCGAAAACAAAGTTTCATGAATATATAGGCTACTAGATGATTCATGTGAATCCTAGTTTCGAATATCACTTACAGTTTCAAAAGATCTCGTACTGAAATGTGTATTGATAAACTGCGATCATAAAATTTAACTTGGCTCTTTGAAAATTTTGACGAAATGTAAAAGTTGGGCTCGCGATCACAATCTAATTTTAATAAAACTTTTAATAAGCTTGTTGCAACTTTTTCTACACTTTCGCTACGTACACTCATCCACCTACGAGCTCTAGATAAATGCTTACTATCTAATTTTTGCAAACCATCGTTCACTAACTTCAGCTATTCGCTCTCACAGATTTTCTCTGCAAAAAATATTTAACTCACACGCATGGCATATTTAACACAGCATCCATCATCATCCTAATCGTTCCTTGCACGAGCTTCTTCAACGATGTCAGCACATATCACGTTACGAGCACCGTAATCCGAAACGGCAAATAAAGCTTTTATATATATATATATATCCATTTTAGCCATTTCTCTATCTCTCTAGTCTCTCCTGTTTGTGCTCTTCGCAGATATCGGGATCGGCACGAGGGGTGGCAGTCTAGCTAGTAGCCGTGGTTACCTCGAAATCGCGGGTACCGGGAGCAACAATAGCCCAGCTTTGATGCAGACGGCGGTTGGCACCGCTGCCATCACTGCAACCAACCATCGGCACCACCATCATCGTGGGCCAGCTCCCATGTGCAAGAATATGGATCAAAGCCTACTTTCGTTCTGCTCGAACGTGAGTATCAGATAATATAACACTGAAAAAAATTTGGAACTTAAATTCATCACAAATATAACAAAAATGACTATAGAATAATGTAGAAACGACGAGATATGTTTTTTCTAACAAAAATACTATTTCTTCACACGGCGCGTAAAGTGCGTACTGTATGCTCTGCGGGCGAAAAACAGCCTACGCATTTTAAGCTCTTCGTGGAGAAAAATAGTATACGTACCACGGGAGGAAGTAAAGAATGTCCCAGATCGTATAATTGTCACCCGAGCCGAAGGCTCCCTAGGTGCATAATATACTAATTCTGTGCAGTAAAATTTTGTGAATTTAAATTTTACCATATAATACAGCAATTTTAATATATAACATGTTAATTTTTTCAACGATGAATATTCAATTTATTGAAATGAAAAACAAAAATAATATTGTATATTGGTGATTAGGAAAAGAGTTTATTCATCGTATTTTTCTCAGATATTTGTATGTACATCGTGTACTTTTACAACTCTTCAACGTTCTGATTTTTTTATATATTCCTCTTCTTATACATCTTGAGTTTGACTTGTTTTAGGTCGAACAAACCCAATTTTCTGGAGTGTCATTCATCATCTAACATAGACGGTTTTATTATTATATTTCATTTTATATTAACATATTATTTTATGGTAACTATTGTTTAGTACATACTTTATGTTTCTTAATATCATACAAAGTAATTAAATTTTTATGATAAACTGATATCACAGACAAAATTCTTTTCTGATTTTGAAAATTCCTTGAATTCTATTCAAATAAACACATTAAACGGTTGTCTCTTTATTTCAATGAGTAATAATATATAAGAGAGCAATATTAGAAGATTGATCTTTTAGTTAAACAAAAAATACCACTGCCAATTCATTGGCCTATTGAAATACCGCTTTTGTAATGATTGAAAGTTCGCTGTAAAACTGGGAAAAACGATCGGACAGATAGCAATGACAAGAAAGATCAATTGAAAATTACAATAATTTTTTAAGGTGATGTGACATACCGACATAATATTAGAATGTGAATATCTTTTGCAAATACTAATGCGTCTGACAGTCTTGTTTTTTTGAAACAAATAGTTAAAAATTATTTAGTTAAATAAAAACCGCAATGTTGGTAAGTAGGAACTAATTTTCATCTATGTCCAAAAGAGCATATCTCATGGAATTTCTGATAGAATCAGTAAAAAAATTTCTGTGTATAGTATTTAGAGATATGGAGTGCCTGACAAACTTGATTTTCTAAATAAATGTTCGAATTTGATCAAATTAAATAATAAAATTAGACTATTTTTCGGTGCTACATCGCCTTAATAATACAAATTACTTTAAAAGAATAATTAACTAAGTGTCATGAACCTTGTGTGATATGTTCTTGGATATTAAATGTCGAGTCCTTCTCGAGAAATTACGATTTGAAAAAGGCTAAATAAATTTTCACCTCAAATATCTCTGAAATTTATGGAATATTGATTTTTCTCAAAAAAATTGGTCGAGAGCTAGACATAATATACCTTTACAAGGAATTTCGAAGCGATTAAGACAATTTAACTCCCCTTATCGTTAGATATACAAAACTCAACAAATGAATTCAAATTTTTGAAGATCAGAGCTATTGATATTCTGCACTATTATAATCCTTCGCAAAATAATTAATCGTTCAGATTGAGAGTTATAAGCTTTAAAAAACAGGTTTTCGTTAATAACGAAAGAAACGCGACAGCTAGAAAAATTTTTTTGAATTAGAAAAACGCATCGGCCTAATCAAAAATCAATTTTCGACTCACTATCACACAAAAAAAAACAAAAATAATGAGACCTATCTATAATAATTATAACATTTTTTCACGACAACTCAAAAAATTACTATCAAAAAGCTTTTTCTAGAAGAAAACAAAAGGATTGTTGGTGCTAAATGAAATTTTATATATTGCATATTGACTTTTCAAAGAATAATTCTCTTAAAATTTAGATATTCAGTTTTCGTCATTTATTAATGACGTACAGTTTTACGTTTCGATTTAATGCGTATAGGAAAATCCAAGCTTTAAAATTTAAAACCAATATTATAGGAAATCCAAGCTTTAAAATTTTTAAAATGAGAACTCACAAAAGTTAATGTTAGTTTTTAAATATAAGATTATCAATCGTATCAAATTTAAGCAGCGATAATGAATTTCTGTTTGAATGTCTATAATTCTTTTTGGATTTTAAATAATTTTAACTAAATAATGGATAGATAAGCAAAAGAATTACTTCATTAAATATTTTAAATGTTCAAACAAATCTCTTTAAAAATTTAATTGGATTTGACGGTTTTTTCTATCAGTTTTATCGGTGGAATATGTAAAAATAATTGATATAAAAAATCGATTCACATTTGAACAAATTCAAATGAACAAAGTAACAAAACGACTACATATTTGTTTATTGTAACAAAATTTTGCTAACTTTTGTTTCAAGTATAAACAAAGGTGTCGTTATATTTTACCTCGAAACTTTGATACCGGATTATTTAGGACTACTGATTTTGTTTAAGACATAAATTACTATTCGTTCTTCATGATAATTAGTTTTATATATTTCAATGATAAAACACCGTTAGTCAAATGAAAAAGAACTTTACGAGTTTTTATAACACAAAATTTCCTATGAAAGTACGTATACGTCTTATTGATAGAACATAACATTCAGTATCGCTGAGTGGATTGAAAAAAGGTTCTATTTCATTGCGGCGAAACTTGTAAAAAAGTTCTATCACACTGCTATAAAAGATACGCGTATAGCTGAAATAAAACATTTTCTTACCATTAGACGATATGAAGTTATTGGCCAAGCTTATAATTATTCGAATTTTTTTATTTAAAAACAACTTACTTTTACAGATGTCGGAGATCGAGAACTCGACGTCGCACACTTTCGTGACGAGTGGTTTGGACAAGTGCGACCTCGATTATCATCATCCTAATCAGAATGCGCAACACGGCGATGGATGGAGTGACTCGGAGTGCTGTCACTTATCCTACGAGCTGCACCATCTGCATGAGCAACAGCCGGGCGAGTTACCATGAGAGTAGCTGGCGTCTAACAGCTGACGGAAAAAGAAAAAGCGGGTACGCTTACTGAGCCGCGCGCCGGTCGCGCGGACCCTTTACGAGGACACAAGTACCTGATCCGAGGAGGGGTTCGATCATCATCAATGTGTCACTTTTCTGTAGTGGACTATGGGATTGCGTGAGGAAGGCGGTTGCGTGGTTTTTTTCTTCGAAACGTTTATGGTTTCTTGAAGTCGTTTCTGACAGCGTTAGTCGAGTGCTCTGTTTTACCGACGTACAATCTTCTGGGTAAAAATATATTTTGCCCATTCCTGATGTAGATTTTGAACTTTGACCTCTTATATAATATTTCCCTTTATGAGGATAAAATTACAAGATTTAACAGTCGGTAAAATTAGATAATGTAAGGGACTTAACATGTGGGTAAAACAATGAAGTGATAAATATAGTACGTCTATTATCTATTGTCAATTACCGGAAGTAACATAAATTTTATAACTTATTATACAGATTTGCTATATACGGGTCTGAAGTTCGCAGAGTGTTATCAAATAAAAGACATCAACTTTGCACGTAGATTTAAAGTTTTATATTATAAAATAATTTTATAACGAAAATTATTGAGATAAAATTTCATTTGTTGAATAACTTTAATTAATTGTAAAAGAATTATTTAGTGGCATTTCAAAGACACAGATTTAAGGCCCGTTGCTCAATTATGAATGTTCAGAGTACATATAGGAGCCGTTAAGAACAAAGTACCACGTAGTCTTCCCACGTAATTTTCCCAAACAGTGCAAATATACGTTCATTTCTACCTCCCACACGAAATACAATACGTCCAGACATCTGCGTATCGTGGCTATGTTTATTAGTGCATCTGTGTGTGTGCGTGCGTGTGCGTGCGTGCGTGCGTGTGTGTGTGTGTGTGTGTGTGTGTGTGTAGATATATGCACGCACATATCATACTGCGATTTACGACTAAAAATTAAATTCCATGCACGGTTTGGACTACAATTTCGAGGGTGTCTACACCGTGTCAATGTACGACGAAATTTACTTTGTAAAAGATATAATGATAACTTGGTCGTATCTACTTTATCAACTTTATATAGACCTTGACGAATTGAAATTTATATAACTTGATTCAATATCTAATTTATTTACATTCTACGTAAAAGTGTAAAATTCGTGCGACCGACGTTAACGTATGTGGTCTAAAATAATGAATCATTTTCATGTGGAATTTTAATGCACGTAAAAATATAGCGATTATTTTATACCAGAAACATCTTTATAAATGTGCAAAATTAGTTTTTAATTTAAAATTATGAATAACGTATTTTCGTAAAATTTTTAACGATAGAACATTTAAAAAGGAAGTTGAACAAAGATAATATTTTGGTACTAAAATTATGAACATTTTTTTATTTATATATTAAATAGTTTAACAACAATGTATATTTTACTCTTCGCACTAAAAATAAAATTTATTCAAGTAAGCGGAAAATTGGTCAAAAAGACAGAACCAACATGATTAACATAAAGTAGTAAATAGTTATCGAAACCATTTTATTGGATGGACTTTTATTTACATATTTTTGAAAGTTAATGTCAATATTGAAATCTGTAGTAGCATTGACTATAAAAAAATCGATATTAAATTCGTTATACTTTCCCTTTTAATTACTTGTGTATTAAACTAATTATTCGTTTTAGTTCTGTCTTTTAAACCAATCTGTTAGGATTGCAAAGCATTTTTTCCAAACGTAATCAATCAATATTTTGTACACGATAACCATTAAATACTTAAAGGAAAAATAACAAAAATTTTACAAATACGTGTAGTGCAAAATGCAATTATTTTAAAATCCAATGTAAATTTTCATTTGAATAAATTTTTAAATTAGAAATTAAAATATTTAAAAAATTGGAATAAAATTTGATATACTTTCATTTCTTAAGTTACTTGATTTAATCATAATTATTTCTAAGATACAGAAAATGTTTGAAAATCCAGTCTTCCTACAAATGTCTACATTCTTGTAACTTAAGGAAAATTTCTCTTTTCAACTTTCATTAATTATCTAAAGGGCTACGTCTCTGTCAAATCGAGAGGTCAAAAACTAAATTTTGATGATTTTTTGCATTTTTCGGGGTAGGCACAAGAATAGTTTTTTTGTAGAATTTCCTCAGATTTTCACTTACGTACATGCAAATAAATCATATAAACTAAAACAATTAAAAGTCCGATCCAGACTTTCTCTACCGAAAAGTTCATGGAGATAACTTTTTATTGCCCTAGTGTCCGTATGAATCCTGTAATGATTAACGATCGTTTTCAGATCTAAGAAAATTCATTTGTGTCATCATTTTTTTTAAAAAGTCATACACAAGTCTGAAAAAAATTTAGTTAAATTCTAAGAAAAATGACAAGAAAAAAGTCTAAGATATTTCAAAATTTTGCTTCGTTCTTGAGCTACAAATTAATCAAAATTCTGAATTTAAAGATGAAATTTGTCTCAAATTTTATCAATATTAAACGATTTTTTAGCTCAAAAACGAAGCAAAATTCCGAAATATCTTACATAAACTTTTTTCTTATAATTTTTCGTAGAATTTAACTATATTTTTTTCAGACTTGTGTACGACTTATTTAAAAAAATGATGCCCCGAATGGATTGTTTTAGATCTAAAAACGATCGTTAATCAATACAGGATTCATACGGACACTTTAGGGCGATAAAAAGTTATTTCCATGAACTTTTCAGTAGAGAAAGTCCGGATCGGACTTTTAATTTTTTTAATTTATATGTTTTATTTGCATGTACCTAAGGGAAAGCATAAACGTACGGTATTAAAAGTATTTTTATTGAAAATCTGAGAAAATTTTACAAAAAAACTATTCTTGTGTCGATCGCAAAAAATTCTTCCCTGAGGAATTATAAATTAATGAAATTCGAAATGCAAAAAATCATCAAAATTTAGTTTTTGACCACTTATATCTCCAAAACTATGGGTCAAAAAAACTGAAAATATTCAGGCATATTGGGTATGAGTAGTAGAAGATTTTCTACGAGTTTCAAGAAAATCTATTTTTTGACCTCTCGATTTGACAGATACTTGGCCATATATGTTATTTCACTATATATAGCTTCCTGGAATAACCATATATCTGCACTTTATAGGATTTCGATAAAATTGAGTTTTTAGTTTCTCATTAATTTTTAAAATGAAGTCAAATGAGATTAAATGCAGCATATTCTTTACCATTGTTACTCAATTAATTAGTGATCATGTCTTGAAAATTGTCTGTCACATGGTTACTCTGGGAATAATGAAAAATTTTAGTATAGTTATATGGTTTTTCTAGTCTTCACGACATTTATATTGTTTTTCCAATAACTTTTCATTAATATTTTTTAATTGACAACAATCTAAATTCGTTTTAAGTCTTCGCAAGATTTTTGAGATACCAATGTAATCACTTTTCTGAGTCTAAGTTATATCGTTCTTCCGAAATTAAGTAATCTAAATAGTGCAGATATATGGTTATTTCGGAAAAATGCAGTTATACTGTTTCTCCGTGTGCTTATTAAAGAAAAAGAGTATATACCTTATCAATTTTTATTCTGAATACATGATATAGAGGGCTATTCAAAAGTACAGAAAATCACATAAAATCGATTTTCAACAATTTGTCACTTATATAGTTATTCCGGGAAGTCACAGATATATTCTTTAAATTATAATAAAAGTGAGTTATTTACGTAATCTAACGTCCTTGAAGATTTTCTTCTTATTACATGAACGAATTGTGGGTGGTACGACTCCCAAACGTAATTTGTAACACAATAGGTAGATTTTATATTGAAAGTTGTAATGTAATGCGTATGTTAACACAGAGTCATTAATTTTCTATGTAATTAACTCGGTCGATAAAATACTAAGACTTTTGCATTACTTTGTGTAAACTGAATGCTTGAAAGGCAAGCATGAATTCGCAATGTTCACTTACACATAATACGAACGAAGCTTAGAGTGCGATATATTAGTCTGATGAAACGAATACCTATGTCGATGAACTATACTCGCGTATGTTGTGTCTACACACGTAAACTGATATTTGTATTAAGAAATATACGAAGTATGATGCAAAAGACATCAATGGACATATTTTTAATGAAATAACTATTTTATGTAATGAGTTTGGCTGAGCCAAATTTTTATATGCACTAGTAAATATTAAGCTATATAAATAATGAAAATAGGTTAATTGTAATTTCAATGTTGGCTCTAAAAGCTTTATTTTAAACTAAGATGAACAACAATTGCTTTAGGAAAAGTAAATGACATTGAAAACTAAGCAAAGTCATGTTGCGAAAATGTTGTTTAAGAACAATTTGTTTATAAAATGATTTTTTACTTACCCCATACTCGTAACACTAGTCTTTAGATCTATTTATTTTGCAGTAGCTAAAACCTGTTCTGTCTAGATTATCTGATGATTTAGAGTGCCTAAACTAAAAGATTTATGCAAATACTGTCATTGTTAACAACATCTTTAGATGTTTAAATATTTGTTACAATATGTATGGCATACATAGATTATAAGACCAACATTTTTGGCCAAAGACGACGTAAACAAATCTGACTTATGATTTTATACATTTGTATTCTAATGTGATTTCATAATAAGAAAATCTTGTATAAAACAAAATACTGATTTATATAATAAAAACGTGTTTCACCAGAAATCATATATATCTTTGCAACAGGTTTCAATAATTACTTTAATAAAAATAATGCAGAAGGAAGGAGAATTTCCGTTATTAAATTTTATACTCCAATAAAGCTAAATTTCGTGTCAGAAAATATAAAAATAACAACAAAGAAATTTTATCTTTCACGCTCTCTATGTAATGATTGTGAAAATCCAAATTATAAGACAGCATAAGTGTTTAAAAAAATTGTATGCTTGACATGTCATATTAAAAGGGTTCAAGATTAAACCGAAATAACTCTGAAATTAACAAGTTGCTATTTACGTTTTTTTCCTAAATATAATTAATTATACAAGACTATTGTTAATAATTTTAATACTTCCAAATTTTAGAACGAATTCAGAAGTTTTTCTATTTAAGATATTTTTAAGATTTTGTAATTTATTCTTTAAAGAATAAAGGTCCTTTGCTTTAAAGAATTATGTATTATGATGTATTGAGAAGAGGCGAGACCATATTTTTAATAATTAATTATTTAATTACCAAACCTTTCTTTCGTGAAAATGTTTGTCACTTTTTACATATAAATCTATAGACCAGAGATTGCCTTGTCACGGGGTGGATTTTATTCACCAAGTACTTTCACTTGTGCGATTTGGTGTTTCGAACCTGGGCCTTTCTGTTCATCTTTCATTGACCCTGAAGCCAGAGTGGTAGGCGCCACAATGCCGTACAATTACGAGCTTAATCTGGAGTCTTACTATGCAACACGCGAGAAGATATTTCGCGCTTTAATTTCTCACCAGGGATTCGAATCCTGCACCGAATTCTTGGCCGGCTGCTTCACCGCTATGCACTTTCCCTAGTGTAACGACCGCAGAGGCGGCGGGGAACGGGGAATGGTGAAAATGCGAAATAACAACTTAATAGGTTAAAAGTAAATAATTAAGATAGGTTAGATTTAATAGCAGAGTTTCGATTCAACCGTCGTAATGCTCAGACGTTTTTCTACGCGCAGTTAAACCGTAAACAAAGCAAGCACAACAAATCTGTATAGAAAAATATCGTTCGATACACGTGCGAAAGATGATTCTACACTTTCGCACTTGTATCGAAATATACTATAACATTGTAACGGTACTGCTGGTCGACGATGATTAAAATTCAAACGTATCAAAATATTGACAGCGTTCGCCAAAATGCGTTGTCATGAACCAACACCGTAGCGGTATAAACTACTGTGCAGGGCTAAGCTCGATCTCTTTCGTCGTCGGCCGTCCTGCTTGCAACATCTGCGAAGTCTCCTGCATATATCACGCACAAGTCTACGCCCAGGTTGTCTAACTCAACCTCACGGTCACAAGGTATACCAATCATCAGGGCCCGCAGTTTGAGGGCAGCGTCGTCAAGGGCGAAATTATCTCAGAAGAACCTGAATTGGCAGATAGCGACGGAACGGACAAGGCCGGCAGCGGGAGAGCCATCAGATACCAAGACATCCGCTCGACAGCAAGATAAGTAGCCCGTGCCCAGACACCTCCTTGTGCCGGTTAGACCCGTGTAATCCGCGGACAAGTTGTTCGGTCAATCGCGTTTTTCTAACCGATTCTCTGAGCCTCAATTATTGCGTCCCCCGAATAGTTAGCGCGTGCTAATCATTTGGGTAGATTGTAACGACAATTAAAACTATCGGCGAGCAATAAAATTATCGTTTTTATAGATTTGTATCTTATACTTATTTCCATGCAAACTTCTGCTCGGAGTTAGCCGTGCACCCCTAATATTTTTCTATCCTCATCCTTTGGGATCATAACTGATTGCTGTTATAAGTTGAGCAGATTGAGAATTTTACAACATTAATCGAGGAATATTA
Organism: Torymus tubicola; assembly: GCA_035583055.1. NCBI lineage: Eukaryota > Metazoa > Arthropoda > Insecta > Hymenoptera > Torymidae > Torymus > Torymus tubicola. The sequence continues at coordinate 40,913 of JAWWEQ010008047.1, forward strand.
GGTAAAATAAAGGCCTTTAGGTCGCTTTGAAAAGTGAAGATACTGAAGCTCTCACATCAAGTAACACTCAAGATAGTAGTGGAAGCACAAATGAAAATCAAGGCTGGAGTTCAGTAAACAAGAAAAGAAGTAAAAGCAGTCTTAGAGAAAACAGTTTCGTTAAAAAAAAGTAAGTATCTATAAACTACTAGCTATAAGTAAGTCCATCGAAACGAAAAATCAATTCGTGTTGACATGAATCGCAAGCTTCAATGAAACCAGCTGCGTAGTTCGTATAAAAATTACTATAAAATTCTCGTAAAAATTCCTACCTAAAACAACTTTTATGCTTGTGCAATTCAAAATGAAAATAATTACAAAATCAAATTTACTTAACAAAGTCAAATGAATAAAATACTACGCGCCTCATCGAAAATGCTCGTGTCGCCCGAGTAGCTATATATAATGGCTATTGTGAAGCCACGAATTACTTATGAAAATACTCGTGTTGCACGAGTAGCAACGTGTCAAGAAAATGGGTCAACGCCTAAGAAAAGGGGCAATTAAAAAAATATTGCATGTAAAAGAAAAATTTGGCCGAAAACGCGATTCGTCTCGCCAACGCTCTTGCTTACAACAGCGCATCTGTCAAACGGATCCTTTTTCTCTTTTTTTTAAATAAAGAAAAACTTAATAGGTCTGAGCTGCCACGAATCCTTTTCGTTCTGTCAAGAAGAAAACGCTGATGACAATTAACTAATTATCTTCTTATTTTGCTTGCTGCCAACTTCGCGAATCAAAAACTTTTCTACCCGCAGCGCCGCTTTCTGAATTTCAAATAGATGTCGAAAAAGTAGTTTTTTTGTATCTTTTTCTTATATAAAAGTGAAAGAAAAGTAAAAAAATCATGATCGATCATATACGTTTTCAAGTTTCCGTAAAATTTTTATTTTCCATGAATGTTTTTGCGGTACACACAAGCGCACGCACGCACGCACACGCACGCACACGCACGCACACACATCCACACACACACACACACACACACACACACCGCATGTGGAGCACTATCACAGTCCGAAACTTATAACATTGTTTTTCATTTCAACAATTCGAACAACTCGATTGTACACCAGACATCGAAAACGATAACGCCAAGTCACTTGAGCCGCTGAATTAGTGTCATCTTGCATGGCCTATTGAGTTATTATTATCTTGCACCGGCTATCAAGTTAGCATTATTTTGAACCGGACGCCGAAATAGCATTATCTTGAATTGACGACGAGTTAGAACCATACTATCGCTCAGTGAGCATTTTCTTGCACGCGTTTATGAGATAGCATCGTCTGAATAGGAGCCGTCGAAATTAAAAAAGCAACTTTAAAAGTCGTCGACATCAATAAAGATTATAACAGCAAACAAAAAATAGAAACAGATATAAACCAAAGAAATTTTAGCAACATGGAAAAATGCAAATTACTACACAGTTTCTCAAAAAACAATATAAATAATGTAATAATAGAAGTAATATAAAATTTATACACTGAGGGAAATGATATTATAAAATAACGTATAGGAATTAGGAATGCACTCTGTTCAGAAGACTACCGAGATGCCCCTATCACCGCGAGACTAGCACACTATACTAGCAAACTCACTAAACGCACACTCACTTACCCATACACACACGCATCTACTTTTCGCGTTATAGTTTACCAGTCTTTCGCTAGAAGCGCGAGCGCGACAACATGTCAATACGCACACTACACCAATCACGCACAATAATTATTATACTTACAGGAATTGAATTGTAATTGAGAGTTTAGTTTTTATCAATAGAATTGTTTATGTGACTAAGCCTTCTTTACTTAATACCTGCTCCACTAAATTCCACGATCCTCGCTCACATTCATTTTATGAAACATTTTCAAATGATTATCTGAATCATTAGAATAAACTGTTTAATGTTTATAATAGTATTGAAATAAATTTTATAGCGCGGTGTGACATAAGCCCGCGCTCAAGTCACGCATACTTGTGACCTAAGTAGCCTGTTATTGTATCGCGTTTATCACACTCGCTGCGCCAGTGCGCTAATCTCGCGGTGCAATATAGTGCGTGACGGCGGGCTTAGGCAGGCCGTGCTATAAAATTCTGTACGATACCCGTGCCTTAAGGTACATCTCTAATATATCAAAAAGTGGATTTCGAAAATAACAACATTTTAGCGTGTTCTCTAAAATCTAAATAATTTTTCTTTATTTTTTAAAATATAGGTTACCGACCTATTTTTCAAGAAAAAAATGATTGAAAAATGGTTACTTTTACATTGAGAGTAAATGACACCATATAACCCATAACAGTAAGTAATAGTATTACTATATAAAAAAGTAGGGTTTCAAAAAGAAAAACATATCTTAAGAGAGATGAAATTCCGCTTTTTCTTTTAAAATTATCAAATATGTGTCAAGCCGACCTTTTTAAAAAGATATGAATGATTATAACACAAATAGCAGATGACATGCATGAGAGCGAGAGCGACAGAACGATGCGGATAGTATAGCGTGTGCTGCTAAGGGGGTCTTACACCTATACATTTGGAAAAAAATCAATATTTTTTTTATTAGATTTTTCGATTCTATATATTATTCTAAACTTGTAAAAAAAGTTTGAGTGACATATTTGAAAAATTAGCGAAGATATAAGCAAAAATATCAATAAACTTCTATAGGAACGTGCCACCAGTTTCAACCAATTAGGGTCTTTTATCACGCAAATGTAAGCCATATCAAGAACCAATTTCTTGAAATCAATTTTACGGTTAAAAGAAAGAAACTTAATATTTTAAAATGTTGATATAAAATTTATAAAAATAATTTTTTAATGAATTTTTAACAAAAAAAATAATACTACAAAAAAGCGTTTTGATTAGATATCAAACTGAGAAAATACTTTAATTGATTTAATGTTAATATATTTTATACATATATACGTAATTTAAACACATACGGAAATTATAAATGAAATTCGTGTACTCAAATTGCGCGCTCGAGCGCGAACGAGTAGGTAAAAAGACGGCGCTGCAAGGCGCCACAAGCATGCGCTGTGATCGCTGCCTCTAAGCGTCAACTGTCAGTGTCGACTGATTTTTACTTTGGATGTGTTATGTGTTTAGGGTTATATAAGTTTCATTGACATGTACATTCAGCCAAGTTGTACCTTGTGTTCATCCAAAATGATTATCATTATGATGGCCCTTACTCCACCGCATACTATGTGCTCACAAATTATGTATCTTTCGTCGTTCACGAGATATTTGTGAAAAACAAATATTTTTCACTTTTCACTGCGGAGACACGGTCAAGTATTGCTATCGATGGTTGTGTGATGGAGATTGCGGGCCCCTTTTAGAACAACTTTGGTGGAAATATTTAAAAATGTGCAAGTTTGATCATAGATCATCTTTCTTTTGCATTTCAAATTCAGATAGCATATACTCATGGCATTAGCCGGAATGCACTAGGACATCCCGTTACCGTTCTTCACGTGAGATTAACCCGGACGTGGAAGTGGGCACGTGGCTACTGCCTTGAAGACCAGGAGGGAGGTAAAGGAAAGGAAAGGAAGGTAATGAGAGTGTGGGAAAGAAGGTTCGGAGGTTCAAGGTAGAGACACACTCCGCATCCATCACATACATACCTAAACGGGCGGGCCGCTTCCACTTCCTCTTCCACCTCACTATCATGATAGGTGGTCACGACAGCCAGACCCGTAGCATTTATCCGTGCCGCCTCTCGCACGAAGAAATCCCGGTGACACTGGTCGCCACCTGGAGGGACTGGAGATGACACATCATCATCCTCGCCCAGAAGAAATGCATACACGTGGACCATCTCGTGCACTAGAGTGTTCCTGAGATGGTCTCAGGTGCTTGTTCTTCGGTACATCGCTGCATTTATGCACTTGCTCAGGCGCACTACGCGTGGGGGATTGAAATTCGTAACCCCGGAACTGATACGCAGATGTCCGGACCACTCAAACTGAAACGCCAAGAAATTAATTCCTGGCGGGAAGAGTAGCCCGGTGTATTTACGCACCAGTTCCATAAGGTTGGGAAATTCAATCCCAGCATAGGGCCCCCGGCAGCGGTGTATGGAGGGTTTATTGTCGTTAAAATCGGGAGATATATCTGGAACCAAGTTCATTATGCTTCATTTTTTATTTACAACGATTTTACGTATGATTCCGTCAATTTTATCGGTTTTTTATCTGGGTTTTTTTCGATTTTCCAAAGTATCCCTGAACTTTTCTAAGTTTTTACCCAATTCTCTTATTTTTTCACTCTTTGTTTATGTTGCTTTTTTCGATTGGGTAAATTATATTGCTAAGTCGAGTTATTGGGTAAAGTTGGGTAAATTATATTACTAAGTTCTTGCCCAAGTTTTTACCCAATTTTCGTATTTTTCCACTTTTTTATGTTTGTTTATTTTCTTCCAAACCGGTAGATATTTCTGGAACCAAGTGTTGGGACTACAATGCAAAAAATGAAAAGTTAAGAAGACAAACGGGTAATGAAACAAATGAATCTATTTTTTATGATGCAAGATTCGAACGAGTTCTGGAAATTATAGGACGTAGCCATATGAATGGATTAAATCTTATTCCTGAAGTATGTACTGAACTCGTAGAATACCTATTAAAAAGTAGTAAGTGTATTTCAATAATTTAAAACTAATATATTTCTGCTCTTGTGCAATAACAAATTAATAAAAATTTTCTTAATAATTTTTTTATAATGTCAAATTTTATAAAAATATAGTATAAATTTTTTCCAGATAATATAAATGAACAGTATGAACATATTTATAGTATAAGTAATAAAGGAAATACATTGTACGAATTACCACAAGATGATATGCTAATTCAGATATCAAGTGATTTAACGAAAATGTTAATCACAAATATAGATATTCTCTGCCAGCAAGATGAAGATTTTAAAGTTCGAGTGCTGAGTCTCCTTACTAATATTGACCAAAATATAAATAAATTAGTTTCAAGATCACCAGAAATTTAATCTTATTATATTAGTTCTACTTAATATTGTATAACCTAAATATTTTATAATTAAAGTACTTTTTCATTCTTTACATTTATTTTATTTTATTAACTATCTCATGCTGTAAGCTGTTTCTTTTCATTTACTTTTTCGCACTTTTTCGTAATTGATTTTCATAATGTGCGAAGTACACTCATCACCATTGCCAACGCAATACAGCTTTGGTGGCGCGCGCGACACTTCCGAATGTACGTACGTACGAACGTACGTACCACGCTGTTAAATCGGACTATTGGTAACAAATCTGTGAACGCTGATTTTACCAGATTTTGCATGTCTTACGTAACAACGTTGTTACTTCGGTCCTAGAGCACCGAGAAACCTCTTTCAAAAACCAAAATGAAGCTCTTCGTTTCTACTTTAATGATCAATTATGATTTTTTCTCTCGGTTCCGTTTTTATGATGTTTATTGAGCTATAGATAAAGAAATTGCAATTTCACATTTTTGGATTTTTTCGATAACTTGTTATTAGCGCTAATAGATCAACTGGCATTCAACAGGATTTTTTTTCTTTTGAAATAGTGAAAGTAGAGGTGAAAACCTTGAATTTTTTTTTAAGAAATGTTTCTCGACCATCATTGACGGCAAAATACTTAATTATATTTTCATTGATTGTTTGACACAAATGTCAACACAAGTTTAAGTCAATACACACAATATAGATAGGACACAAATATAGAAAACGGTTTTGTACATACACTGTAGACTTACGCGCTCTATGGGCGTTAGTTGTTGGTTCTCATATGATTCGCCGTCCAACTGAACTAAATTTGTAAAAGAAAAATATTCATTGACATAGTAATTAAGTGTGCATGTTTTCTCGGAAGGCAGAAATTCACTTTCAGTTTCAATCATAAAAAATTCAAAAAAAATTTTGCTTGAATTATTTTTAGCAAATATAATATGTTTTATCACATTTAAAGTCTCTCAAAGAAAACACGTATAACTTTATCGAATGTTGAAATACTTCTAATCACTTACAACATATAAATAAAATTGTGATATTACAACATCCAAGGGCGCGGCAGCG
>JAWWEQ010008058.1:0-47032 GCA_035583055.1 Torymus tubicola
TATATATATATTTATTTATTTTCAACATACAGACTCAGTTTATACTCACTTTCAAAATGAAATGAAACTTCAATCTCTCTCAGTAAATTATACCATTTAAGATTGTATTTCATATCTCTCATTTCATTTTCTTAATATTGTACTTTAAAATTAAATCATCTCTGGGAAGAGATAGACGTCATATCCCTTAAAATTAACCCTCCGAACGCCCAGAACGCATTGAAATCACCCAACGTCTTTAGATAAATCATCTCCTCGAACACTTCCCAAAAGCGCAATAAAGCCTCGTCGTTTCTCTGGTTCTCTTTCTCCTTCTCACACACTCTCGCTCTGCTCTCTAACTTCTCCGCACCCTTCTTGTACGCGACGCTCGACACTGCGCAGTGCCATTTCTCTTTCCTTCTATACAATGAATTTTTGCGTTTCTCCGTCGCGTCGCCGACCTTAATAACGAAGAGACACGTGTTTTACGGTCCCGCACCACGACGATAAAAATTTTAGGACGTCTGGTAATTAGAAGGGACTAATTCTTTACCTAACTCCCGTTACTGTCAACCTCTTCACGTCTTTTATTTGAATGTCCGACATGAGAGCTGATTAGAATTTTTACGACTGCCTATCATGACACTGTAAAACGTCGTTGTGTTACGAAAAAAAATGCTAATGTTATTACTTAAATTGAATTCTAGTATGGGTACTGTGTGCTTCGATTGAATTTTAATAGCGGCACTAAAAATTAAATTCTCTTATACACGACAATTCAATATTACAATTAAAATTGACAGTTATACCGAAACAGTGAACTCAAATTGAATAGTTCTCTGCCGAAACTATAATTCTCCTTAAGACAACAAAGTTGTGATAGCTTTTACTCTTCTTCGACTGCCACTTCACTTTTCTATTTTCCCAAACTACGGAATCATTTCAATAGCCGCAATAAAAAGTTTCCCGAGTCCCGTATTTTATCGCCTCCGTCGGCTTAACGATTATTTTTATGCACGTTCTAATTTTCGATAAGCCGTTAAAGGAAAAATTACGGCGCGAACTATCCGCGGCGCACGGCTGGTGGTGCGCTTATCCTTCGCGCCGATCTAAGCGTTTCTCTCTCTCGCTCTCTTTTTCCCTCGAGTTGAGCGCAGAGGCTCGAATTTTATTTCTTCGGTCGTTTAGCTAATTACTTTTGCTTTACGACGCCTCGTGAATCTTCTGTTTGCATGATTTATCGGCGAAAAGTTAATTTTTTCAATGAACCGAGTTGCTTCCGATCAGCGCAGCTGTTTTAATGATTATGAACAGTTCAGATAAAGTGATACTTTCTTTTACATTTTATATGATCATACATTTCACGGTAAAAAAGAAAATTATATAATACATTTGTTACAAACATTTTGACAATCTTTTGGACAAAACTTACAAACTCCATTTGAATATAAGTCTGCAAGCATTTTCTCTACTCTCTTTCTACTAGTTCCGACATAATCCTTAGCCAAACAAATCCTAATCACCCGAATGACACTAACAAGGTCGCCCCTCCACGGTAATCAGGCCATCCAATTACCTTCCCACTTTACCCTCATCCACTCAGCCTGGCAAAAGTTGTAAAACACGAGAGCGCGCCACTTCCTTACTCCTCTCCAACTCTTATACTCGCACGCGGCTGTCGATGTAAGGAAAATTGCATTACTTTTACCCTCCTCCTCCTACTACTCCTCCTCCTGTAACGCAACTTCGTATATATGTATATACATGTGAGACGTGCGTACGCGATGAGAAATTATAAAGCTAGTATACTCTTAGCAAACATGCAGAGTATACGCAGGGTGTGACGCATGAATCCGCGTTTTAACTTCGAGTTATCTCCCTGCGCGTTTGCCATTTCTCCGCGCGGCGCGATACTACTGTACTCGGGGTCGTGTGTTTTTAAGCGCTCACAGGCAGTTGTGGTGGCTTTGAGTTTGGGGAGCGGAAGTGTGGTTTGATGCGTGGCTGTGGGAGGATTTGCTGTACATGGGGAGTGACGCACAGCGTTGTTTGCGATTTGAAGTGATCGTGCGTTTTATTTGCGGAAAGAAGAGGTTGGTAGGAATGGTTATTGAGTAGTGTGTGAAAATAATGTCGTATTAGAGGTTGAGATCGTTTGGGAATGCAAATAACTGAATTGGTATAGGTAACCTCAATAGTTAGATGCTGATTGTGAGTATAGGATGAATAGCAGTAAATATGTACCAAGTATAGTCAGACGTGCACTTTAAAAACCGTTTCATTTTATTTGTAACCAAATATTTATGGTCATTTAAAGTATAAATACTTAATTGGTGTATATGTAATAAAATATATAATTTTCCATTTTATTATAGTCATCTTCCACGAAATTATTGAGTTAATTTATGCTGTATTGCATTAGTGCTTGAATGGGATTCGAACTCGCACGAAACTTGCTTTAACGCTTGAGAAATTTTGTATAGAATGTAACTGCACTTACTCCATTAAATGTACTATTAAATTAGTGTGCTATTCAGCTACATTTCATATGAAATTTTATTCACGTCATAGTGAAAGTTGTATTATTAAAAATATGAAATAAATTGTAGAGAGTATATTATTCATATAGAATATGAGTTTATCATTTTAAAATTTTCGATGGTATTTCTGTACACATTTAATGATTCGAGGTATCATTAATCATCGAAAAACTCGCTATTTAATGGTGTCAGATATTCGCGAATATTATGCCTACATTTATTCGAAATAAAAGAAAATTATTCTTTTATTACATAGGCATACAAACAAAATTAAAGCGAATCGTCCGGCGGGTCGGAGCTTAGTAACCCTATGTATTTTGAGCTGCTTAACCCAAATATGATTTTAATAGCACTTTATCACCCTCGGATTTTGAAATACGTCCAACAACTGTATCAATTTTAAGTTATTAGCGTTACAAGATGAATACATGCTTTCATAATTTGATAAACAGTAATGTATGGTAGATTGAGATTAGTTTTGGGTTTGTCAGGTCGGAACACACTGGAATACCATGATCTGGTTTGCCAATCAATAAAATATACAGTTACCTGATTTATATCATTCTACATTCACACTTTGTTCAAACATTTTTAATGCAATAGAGATTCTAATATCATACCTTTAAGCGAAATGGTAGAAACAATTAATTTTTCTTCAAACCTTAACAAAAATCCAAAATATACGTGCTTGATTAAGTTATTTTTCTTCTTCACCTAATCGCATCCAATTTATATCTTCAGCAACCTAGCGAAAATCACACTTTCACACAAAACCAAACACGCCACTCTCTACCTCCAGCACGATCGCTGCCTAATCTTCTACACACGATCACCCTCTCATTTCCGGTATTCTTTCCACAACTCTCCCTCTCCCGCAACATTTGTTTAATTAATGAATAGAGACCCTCACCTTATCTCGCTATACCTATATATCAACTTCGCCAACCCTCGAGTTTTGGCATTTGCACGTAATTAACACCGTTAATTCAACATCACATATTTATAAGCTCCTCTGTATCTTGAGCGTCTGTTAATTAAACGACGCTGCCGTTCGGGCAACTTGTCGATGCGTTAACTGAATGGAGTGCGTATCAGTACTGCTGCAGCCGCGTGTAGCACGTGTCACATCAATTGGTGGCACGATATATGTATTCACGACTCGTGTCGTCTATTCTCACCTATATAGTGAACACGCATTATATTAATGAGCTTGAAAAGAACACAGCCACGTGAGAAGCAAAACGCGTAGTTATACACGTACGCGTGTGTATATATATATGAGCCATTCTACAGAAAAACGTACACTTTATAGTCCAAAAATGGAGACCCATCATTTTTGAGGGCACACTTACCAAACAAGTTTTTTTTCATTCTTTAGGACATTACAAATGAAATGGAAAAGAGTGCGAAGACGGAACCATGTGCCAACAATTAGTTACGGGCTAATTACTGATAATGAAAAAATGACTAAAAATAAAGAAAAAGAAACTAAAGAACGAGAGCTTTCCAAATCTTTTTTCAGAATTATAAGATGGTGATTCCTTCAAAAGTTACGTGAGTTTGAAGATGGACTTGAAACTGACGAAAAATCATAACAAAGGGAGAATTTGAAAAAAAACAATTGATTCCAGTATTTCGTGAATTTGTTATCATTTCTGTCAGTTTCAAGCCCAACTTCAAACTCACGTAACTTTTGAAGGGGTCAACATTTGCTAATTCTGAAAAAAGATTTGGAAAGCTCTTGTTCTTTAGTTTCTTTTTCTTTTTTCAGAATTGTATATTGAGCTGTTATTTATGGAAATATTTTGGTTCAAACTAAAGCTATTTTTAGTCATTTTTTCATTATCAGTAATTAGCCCGTAACTAATTGTTGGCACATGGTTCCGACTTGACACCCTTTTCCATTTCATTTGTAATCTCCTAAAGAATGAAAAAAAATTTGTTTGTTAAGTGTGCTCTCAAAAATGACGGGTCTCCATTTTTGTACTGTAAAGTGTACGTTTTTCTGTAGAATGGCTCATATATATGTGGGTATCATATGCGTGCACACGTGCGTTGATATATAAAAATTGCACGTGTTCGAAGCAGGTGTATAGCCTTGATGGACTCGGCGAATTAGCCACACGTGCAGCATGGGGTGTTTGGCCGCTGGCGATTTTGTACGAGTTCGAGTAGAGAGACAGAGTGTGTGTGTGTGTATGTGTGTGTGTGTGTGTGTGTGTGTGTGTGTGTGTGTGTGTGTGTGTGTGTGGATGTCGAAATTTGACGCGCGCGTGCGCGTGCACCGCGTGTGATCGATGAGTCGAGGTTGAGATTACGGGGGTTGGGGTGATTATAAATGTGCTATGCTTTATATATCCAGTTTTAGATTTTGTACTGTGTGGGTTGTTGGTTTCAGTTGATTTTAAAATATTTATAAACAAATAAATCATGCGATGTGTAAAATTGTCGGAAAAAGTTATGTATTTTTTTTTCTACTTTTTTAACCAAAAAAAGAAAATTTTTCAACAGAGTTAAATATGTACGTGACACTAGCTACGTGGATTTGTCAAAATACCGAGAGAATAAAAAGGTTTATATCTAGAAAAAGAATCTCTACAAAGCTTCCGTCTAGCTTTCTTTATTTTTTTTTTATTTTTTTCTTTGTCATTTTAAATGTCACGAGTATCATAAAGTTTTTATTATTTTTTTTAAATATTTGCACACTTTTTTCGTGGAAACATGAACAAAAAGTAATTAACTTTTGTAAAATTTAACACGACATTCTTTCTTTTCTAATAAAAAAAGAACATTTTATATCCATTAAAATTCTGTGATTTATCTGTGACAAAAATATCAAATTTTCCCAGCTATTCACGAAAAAAATACAAAAAGTTTCAAAATATTATACGCAATTTCGTAATTCTTTACAATAACACAAAATAATCCATGTCGAATTCCCATTCGAAAAAATGCCACAACCAACCAATACCCCCTAATCGCCAACTTCCAACCAGAAATAACTATCCTCTTGGTCCCGAAGCATTTCGAGCTCGCACCCCCGCGCTTCTGTTTTCAGGAGCGATCCTCGCTCTTGTATATACACATATATACACGTGCAAGCAAGAGAAAGAGAGGGAACTTGGCTGGACGTGGATTAGCGCGGACACGACGAGTTCTCGTGCATATCGATTTCGCTCACTGGATTTTGGCCGACTAATCCCTTGGCCGAGCGACGCCTGCGGGACTATGTGTACACCTCTCTTACTCTCGGCAACCGAGGTCTTAGAAGTTTGCGACGCAGGGGTTGCCTGGGGGTGATTAGGGATTTTTAGGTGGGAGAGAAGAACAGGAAGCTGTGCGGTTAATGAGTTTTTTGTGAGTGGAAAGATTTTTCTTCTGCTTAATTCGCTGTTGTCTGCTTGATAAATAAATGCTTTTTTAATAATTGAGATGATATAAACATTTGGTTATATGTCTAGAGAATTTTGAAAATATATGTTTATCCTATTTATGTTAAGTCATCATTTAATAGCAAGGTTTTGTAAAACTTTAAGAGATAAAAGAAGAATTGTAATAAAATTGTGGAGTTCATAACAAGAATTAAATAAACAATCAAGTATCAAGATTTGATTTTTATTTTCGAAATCGTAAAGTTAAATGTTAATATAAGTAGACACCTACAAGATTTATCGAAAGAAACGACATTTTTTTTAATCTCCAAGGTAAACGTGTCCCTTCAACTATAACTGACTTATATCACTGACCATGTACAAATCCTCCACATTAAACGTCCACTAGCTAATTTCCAACAGTTCGAATAATCTAACTACGAGTTAATGTTCTTTAATGCGCGTTAGCAAATGATAAATTGCTCAGACGAGAGATGTGAGAAGAAAAATTCGACGTTATCTCTGCAAAAGGAAGACAAATGCGAAATCCAACTAGCCAAAGTAAAACGCTTGAGACTTGCGGCAATAAATCGCATCGATTTACAAGCCAGTTCTCGCGCGTGTTGGAAGAGGATGGGAAGATGCAATGGTAGGAGTGAAAATTTATTCATTCGCGGGCGCTGGGCGAACGTATAAATGTAAAATAGATTTTGCAATAAGTTAAACTAAAACGCAGCGCCTAGGTATAGCTTTTCGACGCGTAGAAATTATACATATATATATATACGTATAGCGGCGGCGTGAAAATCACGTTCCACGTATAAATCTCTTTTCCTCCTCTCGAAAGCTATATATTAATATGTGGCCGATCGTAGCTCAGCGAGCGGCTGAAACAATTCGAATGAGAATTTGTAGCGGCTATCAAAGTTATTATACTTTCAACGTTATAGTGCCTCAATGTTTTTTAAGGCTGGAAGCTATTCTGTATATGGAAGGGGAAGTGAGGCCAACGGCTGCAATCCTCTTTTCGTTGTCGGCTTGACAAAACAATTAGAAAACAAGGAACAAACAGCGCGAAATGAAGTTTGCTACGTGAAAAATATCGCCTATGGAAGCGGGGGTGTATATCTGCGTGAGTGTGTGTGTGTGTGTGTATTGTAAACTTTGTCGTGTAATTTTTCTGGGGAAATTCGATATTCGTTTTCGCAAACAGAATGGAGTGTATGAGGCGGGAAAGGGAACCGTGGCAAAATAAATCTGAGAGCTTTTTTTTTTAAAGGGACGTATGCACTTTTAGAAAAGATGAATGGTAGTGAAAAATAGAGAAGTGACTTTTACATTTTATACGCCAAAATTTTGTGAAAAGTTAATTGAAATGCGCTTACCGTGGGATGAGCTTGTTTTTTATATTATGTTATATAACGAAATTCGTAGAAATTTTCTGTTATTTTTGAATAAATGTTTGATAGGAACTCAATACATACCTATTGTTAGTTGCATTGAATAAGTAGTTATATATTCAAAGATACCTCATAATTATATGATTAAAACAATTTTCAAGCAGACCATGTAAATTCAAATAAATAAAAATTCAGACACAATGTAAGTATCAAATAAACATAGGTAATCGTACACTTTTCAAATACTAAAATAAAAAGTCAGTTATTTGAAATTAAAGTTCACATCTACAGAGAAAAACGAAAATCAATTGAGAATAAACTTTATCTCAATGTCAGTACCGTTCGTGTAATTCAACTTATTCAATAAGGATCAGGATCGGAGACTAAGAGTCTTCGACTAGTTATACCGTAAAACGAATTTTACACCAAACTTTCCAGCTTCCTCTGTTGCCGTCACTCGTTACCCTTACTGAGCTCTAAGTCGCTAGCGCTTTTAATTACTTTCGAGGACCTTGAATCTTATCGCGCCTCGCGCGCTCGCACTAAAAAACAAAAAAAAAAACAATTGAGCGACAGTGTCGTTGTCGTCGCTGAGTTTCTTTCAATGTCGCATATATAGTGGTCGGAAAGCGATATACCGAGGTCGAGCGCAGAGGCGACGTATTTCTGAATAGCGTAACCCGTTGAATTGGACTGCAGCAGTATATCTACTGCGCGAGCAAAGTTTTATGGAGTTATGATTTATAAATTTACAATCGTCGAGTTTAAATGGTGCTTGGTGGAGGTCATGTGACAACGTTTTAGACGTTTTTATTTCAGGTTGAAGTTTTCGGAAGGAAAGAGGAAAATAATTTAGGGCGATAAATTAGACTCGGTTCTTCTAATGCTCACTCTTCAACATTAGTTTAGAAACAAGAAAGTTATATTAGATTAATTTGTTAGATTAGATAATAAGTTATGATAACCAAAGTTTATTTTCCGCACATTCCTGTGGACATTTGAGGATAAAAAAATTCTGTAGAAAGGCTTTTTTGCGAATGTAACTTAAGAAAACAGTATGACCTCTTATTAATAAAAACCTTCCGACAGTTTCTTAAAATTCAAGAGAATAGCAATAAACTTAACATTTTCCGCATTTTTATAACCCTCTCGAACGTAACTCTAAACTTTTATTAAAGATATAAACGCGCGGAGACGATAAAATTTTAAGAACTTGCTCGAACATTCCCGCGTGAATTAAAAATCCGAGAAAATCCCTCCCATACCAGCCCTAAAATGATTGATCCCTCATTCAATAACCTCGAAATCCCGGCGCACCGTCCATTGAAACCGTATCAATTCAAACTTTCTAAAAAAAAGTCGCCCTCTGGATTTCATCAGTTCCTTCCGGAAGCGGAAGATTCCGTAAAACCACGCGTGGCTTTGCGTCAACGAATTATAATAGCGCTACGAAGAAGCCAAACGCTGGCGTATTTGAATATGCGGAATTTTCCCTAGCTTCTTGAGAAATTTTTCCCTTTCCTACTTTACCTGCCTTGCGCTGAATCCTAATCGCGGAGAAGGATGCGAAATTGATCCCCCGGCGAATCTTTTTTGGGTGGAGATAGAAGGGGAGGGGGGAAGCCTTTAATACGGCGGTGGAATTCGCAAGATAGCGATCGCCATCCATTACCGTATTAGCCGAATCAGATTGCCTCGGTTGTGCTACGCTTCCTTGGGAGATAGAAATATTCTTTTGCAAAATTGCAGAGCGATTCACATCACGTCGGGGTTAGGTTCGTTTTTAGCGAGAGTTATAGTCACGGAGGTAGAAAATACATTAAAATAAAGGGACGAATGAGATCAGAGATTATTAATGTTGTTGAGAAAAGTATTTCCGCTGAATATTAAAACATGTGATTAACTTAACCTTTGGAAGGTATACATAGCTACTGTATAATTAAGTTAGTTTGTACAAAATTTGCGTTTCCAAGAATGGTTGACGTATTTTTATTTAGTATTTTATTAAGAAGTTTAACGTATATTTTACATCAAGTTTCATACCTGGAAGACATTTTAATTAATTAGTCCAAAGTTTCAAAGGAAAGCTTAATTGAAAAGCTACCATGATACCCGAAGAATTTCATTATAATATTATCTTATTAATTGTTATTTTTTAAAATATTTTTCATACGTTCTTTTGTCGTAGAATAATATAGTTTATTAAATTTCAGGCATTTTATTGTAACTTCGTATATTATAATTGGCCGTACTTTTAAAATCAATAAAAACAATATAAACTTTTAATAAATTTAGATTCTTCACGAACTACTTAAGCTTATTACATAAGCACAGACTTTATTCAGGCAAAAACTTATACATTCTGTACAAAATTTAACGATATGCTGCAACAAATCTTCACTATATAGCGAGTATAGCAACCCTGTATCCAAAATTAGCCATCAGTCACCCGGAAGGGAAATATCTCACCAATTTTAAGGGATGCGAAAGGTTTACCTACATCGATCGCTTCTACGGTCATATATACATCAGTGGTACTTTCTTTCCTTCCACTTCCTGAAAGATCCAGGGGATACGTAATCCTCAGTACGAAGACGCGTCGCGGCGGAAAACGACTTAATCCCCCTTCTCTCCCACCTCTTTTGTTTCTCTCTTCTTATAGTCCTGGAATTTTTTGCCTCTCTCACTCTACCGTTGGAATCTCCCGTTCAGTTTTTAGCGCGTGCCTCATGATAATGCCAGCGACGGCAGCTGACACGCGCCTTATTCTTTGTTCAATTTCACGCATGACCTGCGTGGGTCGTCCCAGGCTTGCTCGAGATTTCGCTACTGTCTCGCGAAAAAAAGTGTTAATCTTGCTCTTTTCATTTTGGATTTAATAATGTGAGCCCGAGAATTAAGTAGTCGGGGTGATTTAGTGTACGAATCTCATGTGCGGGGGATGAAGGTTATAATCAGGTGTTCGGAAAAATTCTGAAAAAAGGGGATTATCATTAATACTTTTGGACATACGTTTAGATATTCAGTGTGCTGAAGAGATAAATAAGCGTTATATTGAAACACGTAGAAAACTATAATAACGTTAATAAGTACACTTGACACTAGATGGCGCATAGTAAAGCTTTATAATTTTATAGGGAAATAAGCTTCCGTACCTTTGGTTACGTTATTGTTTTCCCGATATTATTATATACTTCGACAGTTATAATTTAATCATTACATACAAAAAGAAATACAACATTTCGGTAATTACTACCAAATGTGAGGTACCTATTTTTTTATCTTCTTCTTACCCTTATCTTCTTCTATAATCTTTACTCATCAGAACAGTTAAGATAATGCATTAATCAGTTTCGGAATTCCCTGAATCTCTTTCACTCTTTACTCACACGAAAAAAACACCTGTAAAATCTAACTCCACCATATATATATATATATATATATATATATATATATCCTCTCGCGCATCTTCCAGCATCGCGTTATCTCATCCGCGTGCGCGCGCGCGGACCAAGTATATAACATCTCAGTGCGCGAACGCGTATAGGGAGGACACGTGACACGGCGATCAATTTTCATTATAACGCCTCGCCGGCTTCGCTCGCCTTTTTACCCGTTGTTAATAAAGTTCTTTTTATATATAAAGCCCCCAGCAGAGCGACACGTCGAAGACGAGCGCGCGAGCACGCGGCGTTAAATGAAAAATTTAATAGAGTCCGCATTGCACGCGCGCGTTCCCAAGTTTTTTTTTTTTTTGCTTTTCCCATAGCTTAGATGGGGAATTTCAGCTTTAGATGTTGGGTTTGTTGGGATCTTTTGATAATCCGTTAGATGGTTTTGGCAGGATGGTTTATGGTTTTAAGATATTTTTTCGAAAGATTGGCTTTTGTTTTGATGTAACGGAACGATGGTTTAGGATTGGAACGTAATCTGACGGGAAAAGATTTCTAATTAAATTGTTTGCTTTATAAAGGTAAAGCAAAAGTTACGAAAGTTATTTATTTCTGGCATTTCATTTTATACAATAAAATTGTCAAAACTATAAAAGGTTAGAAAACAGTATTCGTGTACAGGTGAGGTGAAATGGTAATTGGGTGCAAATACATTTTGCTTTATTTAGTGAACTTGTTATTATGCAGGCATAAATATAAAATGATTCCTGGTTTGATAAAAGTTTTTTCATACTTCGCCTGAATATTTGCTTCGTTTCATTATAAAATTTCAAAGTCTCCGAACCTTGTTAAAGTAAATAAGTTTTTCAGAATCAGCCGCATATAAATATAAATCGCTGAATTTTACGCCGTCGATTCCAGCTTATTCATATACATAAGATCGTAAAAATTTTCTTATCTGCATGAAAGTAACAAAGTGCAAAGGTGCACAAAGATAAGAATGATTTTCATAAACAAATAAAATTTTCCCGGCTTTCGCCGAAAAGAATGCTTGCATGCATAGCTAAAATATTCATGCGAAAATGCTAATATTGAAAATTTTCCGTTAAAATACAATAAGTATCTCGTTGGATTAAAGTTTTCTACAGAACGAAAAGGCATATATATATGTACAGCCGAAACAAACATTTACCCATAAAAAAAAACGTATAAAAATTAAGCGCGAAAAAAGTTTATCTTTATTCATAACAACGAAACGGTACTTCAGGTGCTCGCAAAGGAAAGCCAAAATGATAAATTCACGGGAAGAGCCGAAGCTCCGTGAATGCTTTAATAAAAGCGCAGCGAGGTGACTTGAAAAGTCAAATTTTATACCCTTACGCGCGTAAAACTCCTGTCGCCTGTGGAAAAATCCTTAAGCACCAATTCCGTGCATCGTTTCGCTTCTTAAATCACTAAAAGGTTCATGCATAAATAAAGAAGGGTCTTATACACCCCCCCCCTCGCTCTCTCTACTTTCTCATTTCCCGTGATATTTCCACCCCTTTCCCCTCCTTTCGACTCTTTCATCTTTGATCGAGCTCAATTTCCTACTGTTTGCGCACTGGAAAAAAGAAGCAAACGCGGAGCCAAGAGAGAGAGACTGAGGAAATTTTCGGCAATTCATTTCGAAAATTGTTTTCGATTGTATGCGGATAGAGAGAAAGAGAGAGGAGATAGAGGATGGAAGGTTCCAGTTGCACGAAGGGCGAAAGTTTAAGCCTTTGATCTCGACGCGTTGGGATTTTCGAATGAATGCTCGCCCGATTTGGTATTGATTACCGAACGGTTGTTTTTCGGGGGCAATTTAACAAATTGAAATACGCGAGAGTGCCGTCGATATATGAAGCTCCTGCGCTTGGAAAGGTCGCTGTCATCGACGAAATTTATAGTTATTATGAGAAAATGTAGTATTTCATAAACTTTTCTTCTAAAACTAGGAGAGTTATTGAATCGAATATTTTTTAAAAAAAATTATTTTACTTTTCTGATTCTTTAAACCAAATTTGAGCTAGAATAGAATAATTTTATCAATAATTGATATAATTTTCTGAAATTTTACATAAAGTTTTTAATATTATGTATTTTAGTAATAAATCATTAGATGACGTGATTAATTTTAAATTTAACTAAGAAAATTCTTTGTTTCTACTTCGACTGTTGATGGATATTGGTAAGATATGAACGTTCAAGTAGATAATTTACCTTTTACTTCACGGGACGATGTCTTTGATATAATATACAAGTACCTTCCAAATTATATGGATTGCCATGATATAATCTTGTACTCTCAGTGTTAAATGTTTATAAAAAAGTATTAATTATGCTTGAGAAGTTATATCATAAATAAAGAAAAAACTTTGAATTTCATTATATTTATGATAATATTTTGTACAATGAAAATTTTAATTTTCAAAAGCATCAAAGAAAAATAATGTTGTAGTAAATTAGCATTACCAACTTACAAGAAAAAACTTTTTTCTCGCTACAATAATCTGCTCTCAAACGTCTGAAAATATATTTTAAACCTTTATTAATTTGTAATCAGATACTAATTAAAACATTCTTCTCTTCAAATCCAATCCTCCACGGATTCCAGCACGCAATTCTCACACCCCTGCAATCTCACTTGTGCCCTCCTCCCCTCACTTCCTCTCCGACAAAAGCAAAGAAAAAAGAAAAACGCAGAAACCTCCCCCAGCACTGTTTTACGGCCGGCCGAGCGCGCTACCATTGCGTACTCCCCCTCTCTCTTTCTCACTCTCTGTCTGTCTCCTTCTCTCTAGGGTTCTAAAGTCGCGCACGTCCGTCGTCGCTCATGGCCGTAAACGTCCGCCACGAGCCTCGGACACTCGACGACGTTATGTGACCGCTTTAACGGCCGCGTAAACGCGCTTTGTGCTCGCGCGCGCGCATGTCTCTTCTTCGAGAAGGCAACCTCGAGACTTTTCGTTTAAAAAAGAAAGAGAGAGAGAATGAAAGTGATTTTTACGTATTGGAATCATACGAGTATAGTTTACCGTTTATGAATTTTTAAGGTGGGTATGGCACGAAGAACCTGATATGAATGAAATAGGGATGTTAAATTTTAATACAGTTTTCAAGGTATATAATGTCGCGGAATACGTAACTTATCGTTCGTGCGGGAAATAAAAAAAGAAACTTTCATATCATGGAAAGGAATGTAAAAGAGATGAAGAATGTTTTCATAAATTTGAATTGATTATGCGTGAGATATGAAGAAGGATGTGTGTAAGTGGCTCGTCGTATTCGATTCGTACTACTGGAAAACATGGATGTTGCAGTTTTTACGGTTTTTAATAATATCTCGGAAGATCTATTGTTAACGTATTTTTCAATATTTTACTATTACACGTGTAACTAGGATCACATCTACTGTATACTGCTACTATTTTGAAAATCCATCTTTTTTGTGATCTAATAATAATAGACGACATAGTTAGACTTTTTTTACAATGTCTATTCTTTTAATATTTTCTATCTTAAATTATCCCTAAAATATAATTAAAACTAACCGTTTTAAATAAACAACTAATTCAGCCATTTGATAATGTCAAATCAACAACTTCACAATTACATTTTTATTATTGTTTTATTAATGTTTTACTGTAATAAAAATAGCTCCCCCGTGTTTATTTATATTATTTTATAATTATAAACTCATGAACCACGCCGCGAAATGAAGAAAAAAAAACATTACTTTATCGACAAAATCAATATTTCACAAACATTTCTCAATATCAGCTATCGCAAATCCTTGTAAAAAAAAACTCGATAGCTCCGGCGCGTCTAACGACACCTTCACGCTCGTACCAGAATTGATTAATGAACGACTCCACTCTCTTTTCGAACCGTTACAAATTACAACCCCCTCCTCCTACCTACCAACGAACAATTAAAAACCGGGCCGAGAGCCCTTTTCACCGATCGCACCTTCTCTCTCTCTCTCTTTCTCGCACACGCGCGCGTATACCTTTTCACCAGTTTTTCACCTCGACCACGTTTTTGCGTCAACGAAGATGATCGATACTTCTCTTTACATTCTACCTCTCTTTTCCCTCTCTCTCTCACACTTTCGCGTCGCGCGTGTCGTTGCTCACTTTGTCGCGTGTTTACGCGTCGTGATTTACGAGCTTTTTAAAAATTCAAACGCGCAAGCGCAAGAGAGAAAAAGTGTACGCGGTGGCGAGTGTCAAAGGATCGTCGTTGGCGAAAGGTGCGACGCGGCGTTTCGCTGATTAGAGGAACGTACGAGTGAAGAAAGATAGAGAGAAAGGAAAAAAGTCAAGAGGGAAGAATAATGGGAAGGGCGAAAGTTCGATTTCGCAAAGTTGTATCCCCTCGACTATACGGTAGTACATAAATGGGCACGACGAAGGTCTCGCAGCGAATGAAATTTACGAGGAAAGTGCAAAAAGCTCGCGAGAGAGGTTTTCGGTCGGCCGACTTCGCACTTCGCGCGTGTATATACGGGTACGGGTACCTTTGAATTGACGTTATTGATGGGAACGACAACGCAGGGCAATGGTTAAATGCTCGTCCGAGGATCGATTTGTCTTGTCTCGTACGTGCGCGTGTTTGTATGTGTCTATGTACATCGTCCTGTCAGCGAAAGTTTAAAAAGTACGTATACTTTGTCTGTGCGTGGTCAGTTGGGATAGATGTGTGTCTATTGGAGGTAATAAAACTTGACTGATATGTTTTTCCTATAATTTTAAGCTTGATATCTAATTGTATATTAGATAGTTTATTTTTATTGTTGGAAAGTAGAAAATTACGAAATTCGAGTTTATTTATTATGATAAATAAGCTCATATATGTCGAAACGTATGATGTTACAAATACAATTATAAACTCCATTAATATACTTTTCATCCAATTAAATTTTTCATCCCATAATAAATATATATATCATAAGACTTCAACCATACCACAGTGCCAGCGCACATCAATCCCTTGTCTATTTTTTGTCTCAATCACATCTCACACGGTTCTCTTTGTCCCACTCTCTCTCTCCCTCTCTCTTTCTCTCTCTCTCTTCCCTTACCACTTGTCGGCCAGCACTTCAGACGCATGAGTAGTATAGCAACGCTCACACACACACACACACACCCAGACACGCGGCGTATAGCTAGCTATATAGCGATATATCGAGAGCCTAATTAGATTCTCGTGGTTAACGGCATGACAACCTGTCGCAAGAGCCGGCGTTGCATGCGCGATTGGCCTGATGCGCGGTGGCGACCTCTCAAAGCGGCTGGGCGTGCGCGGATGCCTTTTCAAAGCAAAGCGTCGCTGTACGCGCGCTAATTTTTCGAGTCGATATTATTAATTATAACGAGAGGTTGGAAAGGAAGGAAGGAAGGTATATAGTCGTTAATTAAATTTGTAATTTCTTCATAGGGTAGCTGAGCCTCGGTCGTGGTTTAACGGTGCGTTAGATAAAGGATAGTATATGGGAAGGATTCTTTTTTTTTGACGAGTGAAGAGGCTTGTCATGGTAGGTTAGAGGATCAAAGGTTTCGAGATGAAAGCTGGTATGGAAAAGCGATATGTATAGGGTTGACATTATTGTTATAAAGCAGCTGCTTACCTTTCGTTGTTTTTGGTTTGGGCACGGTGGAATGATAAGCGCTGTGTATGTTCTTGAACGTGATGTTAAGTGTTTATCGATATAAGGTATATATTAGTTATCCATAAAGACAGCAAGGTCTTTAGATATGTTAGCGAAGATATATGAGGTTCATAATCTATTTTAAAGTGTTTATCAATAAAAAGGTATCTTTCTGTTCTGTATATAATACAATGAAAAATTTACATGGATGTGTCCAATATACTGCTTTCAAGGCATTCAATATCGTTTCATTCTGAATGAAAGTATACTTCAAAAATCTCGAAAGTTCATATATATTTGCATTCAATTTAAAAAATCTGATCTGGCATATATGACTTGTCTAAAACAACAACTTCCTACCTCTATATTACAATAATTTTGTTAAGTTTACGGTTATGTATAGATTTCGAAAGATTTGTAAATGAATTTAAAGTGAGCACTGTATGTAATTTATTTACAAATCTTTCGAAACCCACAGGACCGTAAATTTATCAAAACACTATACCCACCACCACACACTAAAAACTCCTAAACCTCCACATAAGAATCATACCCAAAATTCCACTCATTCTAGCACTCCTTCAATCCCTTCATCTCTCCTACATACTCACAAAGTGCGCATCTCAAAGGGAGCGCATTAAAGCCTCGGTCTACGCTAAAAAAAAAACGACCTGCCGACAACTCACTTGCGCACGTTTCAAAGCGCGTCGTCGCCGCTAATTAGGCCGCGCGAAAGCAACCGCACCGAACGTTCCCCGCGAATCTTCGGAATGCCACAACGGCCGGCCGACTCTGACCAGTCTAGATAAAACGAGGGGAGGATCAAAGGATCCTAAAGGGCTATAGGTATTGGTATATCTATACGTGTGCGGCCAGTGTGCGGGTAAAAATTCGCTCGTTGAGCAATTAAGAGGACGGAAGAGTCTGGATGAGGGTTGAAGGATGATGGGTGGTACAGGTTGTGGAAGATTTAGGGTGAGTGTGTGTATGATATGTGTTGAGGTGCGGTTTGAATTGTTTTATTAGAGGGTAGAGATTGGTGTGTATGCTAAAGTTTGAATTTTTATTTTAGATTATGAGAATGAAAATAAAATAGGTTAATTATTTGTTTTTATCTCTTAAAAGAAATGTCAAGACTGTATGTATAAAGCAGATATTTATATAAATATATGAACTGATTTTTACAGAAATTTTATTAAATTATTAATGTTATTTCCTTTTGGTAGCTGTCTTATAAATATTTAAAATCTTAATAATTTTCGATCAAGATCCAAGGAATTTTTTTGCAGTTATAAGTTATTACAAAATGAACACATTACTATAAACCCTTTAATATTTTTATGCAACATTCATAAAAAATTATGCAAGATACTAGAGGATTAATATCCGTTTTCCCCTTAATTAAAAAGTTAAGATTAATGTCTACATATCAGATCTTTTTGCGCAACTCTATCCATAATACCGTTTAGAATCGCTAAAAATTGAAGGATTTTGATTGATTGCACGCGTCGGCTGTGTATACCGCAAGGGAATAAAAATTGATGTCAGTCTTCGAAGTCTGTAATTCTCAAAACATCAATCACCATCTTTTTCAGATAACTCACAAAAATATTCTCGTTCATTCGACAAAAAGTCTTTTTATCGCTTCTTCCTGATCTTCCAGTCACTTCAGACATTATGTTCCGGGTAAACCGCATAAGAAGTTTTTAATACCACTCTTCACATTTAACATATAACTTCCTTATAACATTAACAAAAATAATAAAAATTTAATCACACCTTTAACCTCAATTCACACCCTAAGTACCACAATTCACACCCTAAGCACCTCAATTCAATCACATTGACGTTCACCATTGAGTTCACCTTCTCCTCACTTCAAACTTCCAGAATAGCCGACAATTAACCATCGAAAGCTCTTCACCTCAAGTCCAAAACTCTCTATATATCCAAGTCAACCCTTACCTTTGGTCCTTTAGAAACACACTTCGCATTACAACGTCACCATTAGCACCAAAGCCGAGAACATCTTCCGTCAATCCATTAGCTTATGTACTACCAAAGCGTCAATAATTTCAAAAGCATCGTTGCTCCACCAAACAAGTACACAGGAGCGTGTCGTTGAATCAATGTAAAAGCAACATGGGTATATATAGTTTCGCTAACGAATTGCAACTGCTTGTCTCGGGCGTAGAGTAGACAGCGTCTTTGCGGTCGATGATATAAAAGTTACGTTTGCAGAGAAGGGCGGAACTGCTAACATGTACGTAGTATCCAAGTAAAATGTGTGTAGGTGTGTACGAAATGAGGGGAAGATGATTGTTGGCTGGTAAATTACGACTCGTACGAGAGCAGCTCACGATGATGGTTATTATCTTAAGCAGCTACTGATTGTACACTTGTATGTGCGAGTAAAAAAGCCAAGGTTCTACAAAAAATTACTTAATTATAGTTGTGTGGAATTTTTGTAGTACACAGCGTGATTTCTAGAAGAATTGAATTTGAGTTACGATCTGGAATAATATTTCGTATAAATCATCAAACGCTGAACGAACGAATATACGCGTGGAGCGTTTAGACAACGTTGGGAATTTATGACTGGCCAATCAATGCGACTACAATCGAAAGAAAGAAACTGACAGGATACAGAATTTCTTTCTTTTTGCGGAAGAAAATGTCAGTCCCTATTCTTTGTTTTCAATCAAATAAATAACGTAAAATTGTCGTTTGGACAACTTGGAAATGATTAATTTATAGATTTTCACATATAATACGTATAACGATAATAATATATAGTATAAATCAATGTTGATTTACGTATAATATTTATATATTTCGGATTATAATTTATATTTATTGATTCAAATAAAAGAGCCTAAACTCCTATTGATACTTGCCAGCACACCACGGGTCGCGTAGTAATAATCGATATTAGTCCGCCATTCGTACAAAGAAATATCTCTACAAATCACTTTACGCAGCCCACTCCACGTAGCAATATCTAGCTCAGTCATTATTATCCACCCAAACACACTCGATTCCACCGAATGACCACTATTTATACCCAGAACAGTAACAACAACAACAACAACAACAACAACAGTCCATAAAACCGATATATGCATACGCCCATAGACAGACCCTCGTTATAGATAAAAATCCCACTAAATCGCAACGATTCGAGCCCTCGATACAGCGCCAATCCCGCAATTTATGCGTCATCAGATACACACATACGCAGTACACACGCATATAGCAAAATCACGCACGTACAAATTTTATCATTCTCGAGTATAATATACTACGCGTGTGTGGCGCGCGGTGCCGGTTATTTTCGGCCGCCACGTGTGTATATGTACGTTTATCAAGGAAGGGTTCCAGATAAGATCCTCACGTGCCGTACGTGACTCTCTCCCGCACCGACATTTGGTTCCTCGAGTGCGTGTATATAGCACTGGTACGGACTGACCGGTGTAGTTCCGCCATTATCAGCGATCGTTATCGTAGCTCGCGCTGTCCTATTGCACGTGTGTATACGGTTAGATTGGAACTTGAAGTGGTGCGCAAGATGAGGAGAGGCGTTGCTGGAAGAAAAAAGTTTCAAGCACACGGTTGAGGTCGTGCCTAATGAACAAGATGTGGAATTTTCAAGCAGTGAATGTTTAGTTCGTTGCGTTGGTAATAGTTATTAGAAATTGTGTATTCATGGTGCTTACTTGTTTAGCATAATTTATAATTCCTGTTTTTTTTATAAATAGCAAACGATATGAAATGAAGTCTAATAAAAATTTTTGTTTTATACTACATTACAACAAATTTGTATATAAGATAAACTATATATTTCAGCGTGATGGTTGGTATTTCAAAACCATTCTACACAGGTTTCCCATTAGATTCGCGGAAAATGATATTGCAACAGGACGTTAAGTAGTTGAATTTTGCATTTGAATTTACAAAGTTGCTGACCAATTTATTGACATAGGCTGAAATATAGTTTTGGGGGGGCGGTTCATGAAGTGCACTCGTCGTATCTGTAAAGCCAATATATACATGTAGCGCCCGACTGACTTTAATACTTCCGGAATAAAAGCCAGTGCGACGCAATTTACGGCTTTCTATATATTTTATCTATATATTCGAACTTTAATCATATTTCGGGTACACGAGCGTTGTTTGTATTTACCTTCGGATAAAATAAATAAGGTTTTGCTCAATTATTACTCAGGCGGGGTTTTCACGCGTAAAACATATATAGAAAACCATTTATTAAATTAATATATGAAATTTCACAATGATATAAAAGCGTGTCACAAATGCTTATAATTTTAACAACTAATATACACTATAACAAAATCGCACTCTAAAAATATTTCCTCCCCAAACCGACCGCTCACATTACACCAATTATCGACCACTAACAACTCTCCCAATCATCATCACAATCCACTAACACACACACACACACACACACACACACACACACACACACACACACACACACACACACACACACACTCGATACACCAATCCTATAGGATCGATATATATAGCATGTTCAGGACGTGCCGCGTGTCAGCACTAAATCAAAACTCCGAAACCTCTCCCCTCCCCCCTCAACTCTGTTCCCCTCTTTTACAACCCTATATAAGAAAAGAACATACGTGTGTATCCGTCCCCCGAGTGCGCAGCCAGCTCGTTACGGAGATTGAGGACGGACCGGGCGTGTAATTTTTATCAGTCGTAGACGTCTGGATCGCGTCTTAATAATGCCGAGACGTCCTTTATCGCTGCCGCTTATTTATCGCGCGTTCGTTCGTCGTTGCGCGTCCTCGTCTAACGGCTCGTAAAGTTAAGCAATTCCGGTGTGGTGTTTCGCTTTTTTTTCTAGTATATAGAGGCGAGTGTAACGAGCGGACCGTCTGTCGTTATTTAATAAGGACTGACATCGTGCTGCGCAACTCTTGTATATATAGGGATGTGCGTATGCGTATTGTTATTGAGGATTTTTGCAGGGTGTTGAAAGAAGTGAATGGTTGTAGAAACTAAAATGAATAAAGTTTTTTGAAAATATGTATATGAAATTATTTTACTATTAAATTTTTTTGTTTGTAATGCGGTATGTAAACAAAAAAAATGGATGTTTTATAAATTCTTTTGCAATATTTTTTTTTAGTTCTAAATGAAATCATTTGCTTTGTAGAAGTAAAGTCAAATTAAATTTACAGAACCTCTACAAAACGCATTTAATTAATGGCGAAATGAAATATATTAAATGATAAATATTTTCCTTTGGTGCAAAAATTCAGTAAAACAAAATTCACAAATATGTCGCATAAATTATTTTCCACTGAGAAATGTCATCTCACCCGGTTCTCCGAATTTTTTAGAAACATTTAAAAAAACAAAAAAAACAAACCTTCATACACACCGACTTCAAACTCGATTAGCCCAGTTGCAATTAAAAAGCAACAACAGCTGGCAACTTAACGTTCAAAAACTAATTACACCATATACACACAGATACGCGTGAATTCGAAAAAACTTTCGGGGATAAAAAAAATGTACGTATCCTTATCCAACCGGAACGCGTTTTTTTTGAGTGAGATAAAAAAAGTCGCAATTAAAATCTCAAAGCAGAATCCCTCGAATTCGAGGATTAATTAGCGCGCGTATACACGCAGCTAATGAAATTTTCCCGTAAAGAGGAGCTCGGAGAGGATGCAACTGTTACGCTATCTCTCTTCGTTTCTCTGGTCTGGATGAAGCGTGTAACGCGAATGTAAAAAATTGTTGGACGGAAAAAGCGCAATGTATAGTAGTAGTATAGTGGTATGGGCTAATGTCGTTACGCACGGTAGTGAAGTGAGAGGTCGTGAATTACAACGGCTTGGCCCAGCTTTTTTTCCCTCCGTTTCTTTTCGTGATGAGTGTGCGTGTCTATGTATGCGTGTATGTTCGCGTGAAGTTTGAGAGATGACGGTTTGGAGCTATTCCGTATTTTACTGTGGATTTAGTGAACGGTTCTATTTTTGTAGCCTGAAATGTATATAGATTAAAATTATACCGTATTTTATGTAAAATAAACAGTGATATATAGGGTATAATATAAATATTAAATCTAATCCGAATTCACGCGACATATTGTATCATGTGAAATAGAAATTAAATTTGAAATAACAGAAATTTTCCTTGAGATAAAAGTTATTTTCTTAATTTTACAATAACTAAATATATAATTAAAACATATAAAAATAATTTTGATCAAATATCTAAACCATAGATAATCAAAAATAAAAAATAAATATGAAACAAATTAATTACTATAAACTTATTATAACTCTGTAAAATTGAATTCAAACTTATCGACCTCCCGTCATACCTAATCAAAATTAATCATCCAAAGAAAAAAACAAAAACAAAACATGATTATCTTGCTATATCTTGACCCCTTTACGACTCTCGCTATCCTCCACAGCTCGAAACTCCCGTGCAACAACTACCAATCAGCCCGAGAATCTCATATCGGCCGGGCAGAAAAAGCTCGGCACAGTCTCGCGCGCGAAACACCTCGCCGTAACTCACATCCCTCTCACACACATATATATATATGTAGCTCGAGCTGAAATCCGCTCTTTCACTTTCTCCCTTACCCCTACGGAGCGCACAGGGGACGAATGCATAATAAGCGTCGAGTTCGAAAATAACGAGGGCAATGCGCGTCGCGCCGCTGCTGAATTATGCCGCCATTCGTTTCGGCCGCAGCCGCCGAGATACCAATTGAGATGAAATATGGAACCGAGACGTTGGGAGAGAAACTGCGAGGTGGCGCGCAAAACGCGACTGTTTGGAAAAAGTGTGTAATTGTTGGATACGTTTTTTGCTCGTGGATTGTAGTTTTCGCGAATTGTTTTTTTTACTCGATTCCGTGGTAATGGTAAGGAAAAATTATTTGTGCTGGGTTGTACATGGTTGCGAGTGTTTGGGTGAACTGCATTCACTTGTATGTTTGAGAACAGTGATTTTTTTATATCTGCACTTGGTATTTACTTTAGTTATTATGATTGATATATAAACTGTTTGAGAATAACGTGATTGTTAAGGTGAATTAATTTATCTGCAAAATATATGAAATAATACAATACATATTCTCTTGTAACGTATATGATATCCATTTGTAATTCAATACATTAGTATCATCTATTGATCCATCAATATTCTAATCAAATTTGATCATTCTCTTTATGCAACGAATTTCCTAAAATTACATTTCTTCGCACAAAATAATATACTTTCAAATATAACACATATAGACACAAAGCTCTCAATAAAAAAAACTCGACCCTCTTAACCATATATATACATATATTTCTCGACGACAAGGTCTCGGCTGCAATATCCACACACATGATACCCTAGCTTTACTTTGATTCGACGTCGTAGCCCGTATTCCGGTATTTACTGCCTCGCTTGCGCGCGTCTCAACGACGTTTAACGCTCCGATTAAACTCGGATTACCGGCCGAGCGTGTCGTATCCGGAAAACTGACGCTGATCGCGCGTATATTATAAGTATTTCCTCGAGAGGACGAGAGAGGGAGAAAGAGCCGACAGGTAGATTGGGGAATCGAGAGACGTGTTATTAAGGTGTATGTGTGTATATATATACGCACGTGGGTATTAATGAGGCGATGTGGAGGTTGGATATTTCCTGCGATCGTGATTATGATTGACGTCGCAGGCGCCTCTGGATTGTGGCAGCGATTACATGAGAGTCTCCAGATGACTGGTGTAACGAGAGATACGGCGAAATTGTAAGCGATCTTAGGAGATGGGGAAAAGATGTAAGTTTGCGGTGACGATAAGAGTGGAAGTATGGTTGCGTATAAAAATATAATGTTTTGAAGTAGTTTTTAAAATAAGCAAATATACCAAAAAATTCAAGATATTTATAATTTTCATGACTCTTATCTTTATCCTGAGGGAATGTAAAGAACGAAAAATTCTTCAAAATGTTTGAAAATTGACAACATTCCCTTTCCTTCCAACCATAACATTCCCATCCTACGTTAAATTCTAAAATAAACGTTACTTTTTTTATCAAAAAACACTATATATATGAAATCAGTCCAACAACACTTCTGAATGACGCCAAACGAATTAATCCCTCGTTCGAGTAACTTACGGCAACCGCACCGCTCGAAATAACAATCAAGAAAACTCTCCACCGCCCAATCTCACTTCCATCCAACCTCGCCCTTCTTAACTTCCCCTCCCCCTGCGCGACCGACTTTCTCCACAATCATCGATTCGCTTAATCAGATGCGCGCGCGCTCGCGCTCACTCGCTCTATAACAAACTCCTCGCGAACTTTACCAAACGAAGTATAGTATTCCACCTCCTACTTCTCCTTCTCCACCTCAGGGGTAGAAATCGCAGAGCCAAGTTCAGAGAAGACGGAAAGCTCGGGTGAAAACTTAGCGTATATATACCGCTGACGGCGCTTTCTTCAGACGATTCACGCGGATTCAGGGTCGTTGCGGGATGAACTTTTCCAGCGCGGCGCCCTCACGGGATTTTATGCGGGCGCGGGTTTTAAGGTTCTTTTTTTTTTAAAGCTGCAAGTGTGTTTGTATATACGGATGGAATTCGCGGTGATGAAATTGTGAGTTATGAAAGTTAAGGTGACAGGAGGGGGAGAGGATTTCAGTTTATCTAGGAATGAAGGTTTATGGTGGAGAAAGTGTTGCGAAACTACGATAACGGCAGAAATCTTTTTCAGGGATGTATATAGAAAGAAGTGTCGTAGTTTTAGGGGGGTATGAAATATTTTCAAGGCTGTATACGTTGTATGAAGTTGTATAAAGTTTTGATTGTATTAGGGTGGAATTGATAGATCGTGTCGAGAGCTGAAGTTCTGAAATGAAGCAATTGAATCAGAGCCGGAGTAGCTAAGATAGTACGATTCGTTAGTGCTCGAATGTAATCAAGTTCGAAAACTGGGCAATCGAAGGCGTTACCGAGGTTATATATACGTACGGTTCATTAGGTTAAACTAAGATTTTTGATAAATGTGCGTAACCGATGTTACGGATGCATCGTTTACTTAAAACCGTAGTTAGACGTATTGGTTTCTGCCAAATGGTCGTTCTTCCAAAATAGAGATTTACGAGATTCTTTTATGCAAGCGATTGTATACTTTACATGACATGAAAAATATTCTAAAATTACAAAATTATCTTTGTACGAGAAGATTGTAAAAAATATTTTATAAAAATATAAATATTCATCGCAAGTGAGAAGCACTTGGAATGAGCTTGGTCATTCGAATGAAAAAATGTACATTTCGTAATGGAAACGTAAGGTGTAGAATATTATGGAGCTAAAGTTTAAACGTGAATTTAATTTTCCATCAATGGATTTGAAATTAAAGTGAAAGGAGATTACGCGATAGCCAAAGCTTTAAACGGTTTACATGCTACACTGCACCGTGTCATTTACATATAATATAATCCAGATTTATGAAGCTTTGAACTACTCACTTCTCTCTGCTTTTCAAGGAACTCTCAAAGTCAGAGATTATAAATTTGAATAGAGAGAATTGAAGTCCAAAGTGTTTTAATTTGATAAAAATTTCCGCAGACACGTATGAAAAACTTGAACTTTTTAAAATAATTATGCAAAAACTCGTGGTAGTAGTAAGTAGCGCGTGTATCATATTGTAATTACGTAAGTAAAAACTTTTATCTGAAGATTTATAACGGGTAATTGTAAAGTGCGAGGGAACAAGATTGCCAACTATTTACATAACACATGCTTATTTATGCCATAAATAATCCACAACATTAAAATTTAATCTTCTCTCGTCCTCTCAAAAGCTCCTCTCCCCAAGTATTACTCATCCCTCTTACTAACCTACCACGACAATATCTACATTCAAAATACCTCGCGACTTTTGCACAATCAAGGCTAAGGAAAATCCACGTGAATTTGCATTTTCCTATTCCCAGCTAACACGAGAAAAAGCAAAAAAAAATCATTGAACTCAGAACCGAAAGAAACGCAAATATATATATATATAGAGAGAGAATTCGTGTCCCAGAATTAAACAAAAGACTTAGAATGCAGGGCGAGTGAGCTTTGAATCATTTTCCTCTCTAAGCGTGAGGTGCGGCGCGACGCGTCTTATTCGCGTTCCGCGGAAAGCGATTTACTCACCGACAAAAGGAGAAAGGAATTGTGCGAGCGCGGTTGTCGGCGCTCTTTGTCGCGCTAAATTCAAAGAAAACAATTTGCAAGTGGAGAGGGCGCGGAAGGTCGCGAAAAAAGAAGGAATCGGGATTAAAGTATGAGGTGGAGAGAAAGAGAGAAAAGGTGTTAGCGCGGCGTTTGTTTGGAGGTGAAAGGGCGATTTATGAAAATTCCAGCTGAACGTCACGCTGAGATTGGAATTTCTGATTTCTTTCCTTTTTTTCTGTTCGTTAAAGTTAAAGATGAAAGAGTTTTTTCATGTAATTGCATAATATATATATTTTAATCATTTTTTTATCATTCAACCTGAACCATATTACTTCAATTACAACCGTTATCATTACTCTACACCGTCAGAGACTTCATAAACAGAACGCAACTCCGCATCTATATACTATATACACTTGACTCCGAAAATTGCCCCTTGATTCTAATGCTCATTTGCGACTGCTTATTCTAACCGCGTGCATCGCTCGTGGCTGGTGAGATAGACAGGGTAAAATTAATAAGAAGAGAGACAGACGTTGCCGCTAGGGAAGGAACGCTGGAATGTCTGAGTTGAAGCAAAGCTTGTACTTGTGCACACCGCACAGAGGCAAATATTAATTTCCACTTCCGTGGCGGTTCGTCACTGAAACCTCCGACGTTATACCTCCTCCCGCTGTGTAAAACAGGATGTACCGAGTTGTACTGCGTTGTGTTAATGCCTAAGTTATATCTCGTTCCGTGTTGTAGTTTGCAGAAAACGAGGTGTGCCGAGTGGTTTTATTATTTTTAGATAATTCTAATTAATAACCTAGCATTATAATTATAGTATCAGTCGGTGGTTATTTTTCTAAATTAAATAGATATCGTTCTGCACTAATGTCGATTTTTATATAGACAGAAATAAGAATAAAAGTAGGTAGTTCATTCGTTTTACAACGATATCGGTAAAAATATACCATTAAGAAAAAGCAGAATCTTCGTTTTGTGAATATGGAATCAGCATAATAATAACTTTAAAATTAAATAACTTAATTTTTTGTTACCAAGTTGGCTTATACTTAAACGCACAATCCTCTTCTCTCCTACACGCTTAATCATCATCACGCGCGTCCACACGAATTCCGCTCACTATATATCTCCACACTCTCTCACATGCAGCGTCACATTCGCGTGACACACCTAACACTCACCTACCCACACACACGCACCCACATGTTTTCCTCCACGCCCCTGTACTCGCACATCACGCACGTCTTCGCAATCGCACACACGCGTGCTTGCGCTATTTACTCGGCAGAAATTACAATGTCCATTACGTTGAACATCATCCTTCCGGTTTGCGGTGCACCCCACCACCACCGCCGCAGAAATTTCAATTTCGCAGAGCGCGCGCGCGCGACGTCAACCAACTTGTGCACACACACACATAGCTGCAAGGGGGGGGAATTGCTCCGAAAACGATTTTTTCGGAATTGCAACGTGGGTAGGTGGAATAATGGCTAGAACGAATAAGACGATGAGATTGCAGAGAATAGAGGTGCTGCTGCAGGGCGTTTCGGTAGGATTTGCCGTGGGATTGGTTTTGTTTGCGCGTAGTTCTCACGAGCGGATGGGATTAGAGGGTAGGCGAGGGTTTGAAAGGAGCGATTCCGGGTGATGGTTGAATTTTTTTTTCCGACAATTGTCAGGGTGGGTGATAGTTTTTGTGGCTGTGATAGGTGATGCGAGAAATTAATGGTTTTAAATAAACTGTGTTA
Organism: Torymus tubicola; assembly: GCA_035583055.1. Taxonomy (NCBI): domain Eukaryota; kingdom Metazoa; phylum Arthropoda; class Insecta; order Hymenoptera; family Torymidae; genus Torymus; species Torymus tubicola. The sequence goes on from JAWWEQ010008058.1 coordinate 28,352, forward strand.
TATGATATTGTTGTATCTTTTTTAAATACTAGTTATCTGTAAGCGCGCTTCGCGCGCCACTTTTGTTTTTGTAACCTGGCAAACTTATGCTCCAACCAATCAAATCACGAATAAAATGATTTCACAACAAATCCATCATTTTTTAAAGATAGGATAGGAAAAAAGCATTTGCAATCGGTATTATAAGAAGCTTTCACATAAATAACATTTTACCCTGTTACACATTTCCCCAATCGACTCTTAAAAACCATTCCTCCACCGCACGTTCCATTCTCGAGAGCAAATGAAACGAACCCAGTCCGCCAATAACCAACTCTCGAGCTACCCAGTAATATTTGACGACAAGTGTAGTACGCGTACATCGCTGCGCGATATCGACACGTCTCCACACATACATATATATATACACAGATACGCGCGACATATATAGGTTACATTTGAATGTCAATATGCATTGCATCTAACCAACACCCCCATACCTCCCCTTTAGTGTATGTGTCCCTCGAGTGTACAAGCTCCGCCTGTCTCTGTGTATGTGTGAGGGAATACGCCGAAACAAGCGAGATCGGATTCACGTGTAAGGCGCTGCATCGCGCATTGCATTCATACAGTAATTGGCTGTGCTGTTGTGCCACCTCCCACCTCAGCTTGATGTAGGGGGAAGCTGGCGACATCGATTGCTATAGTGGACGTGAGGGATATATCGATGAACGTGTACATCGTGTTTTACTGATTGAAATTATTATGGCTGCATGCTTTGTAAGTAGATGGTAATCTTTCGCCGTGGGTGTGATTATTATCGTGGGTGGTTGCAGATTATCGGTGGTTATAGTGGTGGATTGTCTCTGTTTTGGATGGGGATTTAATGATATGTGATTGTACATAATTATTCAATAGCTGTATTAAAGCTATTACCGAAAAATCCACAATTAACTAAACAACAATAACTATACAATATTACTTTAAATTTCATTAAAATCAATATTTTATAAATATGCACAATACAATCGTCATATATACTTATATATAGAACTCATTATCCTTTTACAACAATATATATATTTGTCATAAATATTTGATGCACCTAAGCAATTATACTACAGAACTACATTTTACCTCAAATTTCACGATCCCAACCAACACTCTACAACATGATTCTGCCACCTCTTCAGCTCGCCGTAACAACCACCCTCGCAAACCTCAACGCGCGCCCATCCCTGACGTTTCAATCGTCACTCATCCTCGTGTCGTCGTCCTCCTCCTCCTCCTCATCCTCCTCTCTCCCTTCCACCTCAGAAACGAGCAGGCAGATCGCGCGTCCACTACGCCCACGCAGCGAAATTTCACACGATCGCACTGACGTGGCGTTTAAAAGCATCGGAGAACTCGCGGTCTGCCGAGTAAGCTCCATATATATAGACGATATCCGACGTTCTATGCGCTGTGTGTGCTCGATCAGCACGCGCGTGCGAACGACGATGCTTCAGTTCCTTTTTTTTTTCTTTTGCTTCCTATAGGTCGCGAGGGTCTGTTTGTCTTGCGTAGGTGTGGGTATGGGTTCAGTGAGAAGAGTGTTATACTGGATATAAGCTCATGTTTGAGTTTGATTTTTCAGATTTCTTGTGAGTTGTGATATTTTTTGGTGAAATTTTGGTTTGATCGTGGTAGGATGATGAATATTTTTTTTTATTATTTAAGCGTACCCAGGTCTGACATCAGGTCTACACGATCGTGTAAAAAAGTGTGACTGAATATAAAGAATAAATACAATAATAAAATATAATACATTTTACAAATTTATACCACAGTTGTTCAAGAATAATAATAATTTCAATCACTTTAGAATTTAGGTTCTGCAATATATATTTTACATCACGGTTAATCGGTATCTTATTTTTTTTAAACTTTTCAAGATGATAAATATATTGTTAAAAATACCGAAACAAAACTGCTACGTATTTTAGGGTATAAGGTGTATTGTCCCACTAATGAATGATTATATAAACATGATGAATATATATTTCACAATTTTGATTGGAACCTTTACCTTGATTTAAAAATACACGATAAGTATATTCTTCGCCTACAATTATAAAAAAAAAATACGAATAATAAGCCGAGAAATCCATGTATAATTTTAAAGCGATTATACTTTTAAACTCATAATAACAAAAGCAGCTGTACGAAATACATTGCAAAAAAACATTTGTATAAAAATCAGCAGCCAAACTAACAACCGTATTGACACTAATAAAAATGAACCAGCAAAACACGCATATACCCGCGACATAAAAGCAAACAGCGACGGTACAACATGGCCATAAAAACGTTTATCGATCGTGCAAAATAGCCCTCTAAAAACCTGCATGACTATGCACTTTTTAACTCCTCTCTATCTCTCTTCCCCCCTGAGTTTCCTTTCCAAAATAACGTCCAAAAAGCACAAGAGCTTTTTCCAACGAGGGAATCCTCCATCCTTGATATGTGTGTATGTATATATATATATATATCCTCTCCTGTATTATATACGGTTCTGACGGATCGCAAGACGCCACGCAGTTTTTCCGCCTCGTCACGAGGCACCGCGAACGTGTCCCGACTCGAGATCAAGCCGGAGAAGAGCCGGATTTCGCTCCGAAATTTCATTTCTCACGCCCGTAAGTTGATTCGCGCGCGCGCGGCTGGGATATTGAGTCATTGAAGACTTTCAAAGTGTACTTGGACGAGACTTGAGAATTGGGAGAGTACGGTTTCCGGGATGTTTTTTTCTTGTATGGCGTTATTTTTTTTTTTTATTATTATGAGTATATGTGTAATACGTGGAATTGATAAGGATTATTTATTTCCCTGTAATGTATGAACAGGGGGAAATCATTAAAGCTATTTAAGGTAATTTATAATCCAGGCAACTTCGTGTTACACTCTACAACATCGCAAGGCGATGGGATCTCAAGCATTAACGATGACTTAGAAACTTTGAATTATTGCTTTAATATAAGTTTACGATATTCTATCCATGCGCGTGTTTAACCGAGCGGCGGCGAGTGCATACAGTAACTTTTTTGATGATTAAATAATCAGGGTTATTAGGAATAATTACTTAATAGATTTGTATAATTCGTTTGATCGTAGTAAAAAAAGGAATAGGTAATTACAGAGACGTGAATTGGCAATTTGAGAAGAAAATTTCGTCAACACTGATCGATATTTCCAACTGTTAATAACTAACAATATAACGATAAATTAACTTACCTAAATTTTACATCTTCACCATTAATGATCGAACTAAAAACACTCACCCCACAAAAACTCCACTTCCACCTTCCATCCCTGAAAATCAATCGCCAAGGGAATCAACAGCCGGATTTCAGCGTCCACTTTCTTTTCATCAATACACCCGCAACTATTCCCTTTCCTCCCAAACCTCTACTTACTCCGTGTGCGCGTCTCGGGGGGCCGATCGCGCGACTGGATTACGCGCTACTGTTGCAATATTCCGCACTGTATGTGTGTATACGTCCCTCTTTCTCTGCGCGGCCTTTGTTCGCGCCCGAGCAGAAATCACATTATCGGCAACCGAAAAAACTATCTGAGTATATACAAGAAATAGTTATCTTTCTGTTGCTGAGGAGATGAAAGGGTTGTGAAGAATTGGCAGTTGATTTTAATGATTGAGATAAGTTGGCGCACTTTGATTTGACAAAGGATTAAGTTCGAGGTCATGGTTGTATAACGGTGGGTTTCCAAGTAATAATGATTACTGGATGTATGTATAGATCAGTACGATATTCGTTAATTATTGAACGTATTATGTAATTCATATGAACAGGAGTAATTTTATTAATTAATTTTCATCAATTAATTTGGATAACGTTTGTAATCGTCGTAATTTTCACTTCACGTACCTTGATTTGTTTAATTAAATATGTGAATATACCTGTGTAATTAATTTTAATGGTATAAAATTTAATATTTATTTATTATGGTTTTTTATTTGTTACAGGTGAGTAGACGTGATAATTATCTCAATGAACAATACCACAATCCATTATTATTACCCTTATGTAAGTAAAAATATAATGTTTAATTATTGAAACTTGATAAAAGAGAGCAAATATGTGGTAAATTATCATTAATTTTTCAATGCCGCGGTCCATAATGCTTGCTGTCCCTGCCAACCGTAAACATTAGATTGTACCTTTGATTCGTTCATACGGTAATGCGCATGCATATAAGGCATGATTTATGAACCCTCCCACATAAATCACGGGATGCATATAAAAATAACCACGATGTATTGTGATAAGGGATACATTGCTTTTAAAAATTGTCTTTCGACTGAGGGAAAAAAACTGGAGGATTAGTATCCATCAGAATATGCGTTGCATAATTTATGAGTGTCATGTAGAGGAACACACATTTTATTAAAATAATGTAGGTGTATATACGTAGTATACAGAAAATGTTTTAGACTTTCGTATAATAAAAGCATATCAGATACACAGTACGAAAATAAATACGGAATTTGAGGTAGAAGTAGGTAAACTGCTTTTCCATTAGTGCGTGCATGTCTAGAAAGGTAGAAAACTTAAGAACTTAAGAAGCATCATCGCCGGTAATCTGATTTTAAAGTTGAGAATATATCATGTTTCTCTCACTCTGTTTCTCTAGACTACTACATTTTTTAGTACCCCGAGGAGTCGTAGTGTTTTTCATTATTTCATTATTAACATGTCAAATCGCCCGACGTTTTTCTCCGGTTTCCATTATTGCCTTTCTATGTCTTACCTCGACAAATTTTGAAAAGAAAAAATATTGAACGATTATTACTATAAGGGAAATTGCAAATTTCAAATTTAGCGCTTAAACGTAGCTAATTATATGAATCCATAATTATTTAGTAATACAAAGCGAAAATAATAGGAATATAAAAATAATGACTTTAATTAAAAATAATTATAATATAATAAAATATGTATATGCACGCTATATTGCAGATTCGTGTGATTAAACCGATAATGAGACTTAATCAACTCATCTATAATCAACGAATCACGATAGCTATATCGCGCTCCAACAATTTTCCATCTAATTATTATCACGCGCTGACCCGTCATATATCCTCCCTTTCTCAAAATTCGGGGAAAATCAACTTAGTTACCGCCGAGTGGCGTGACATTGTGCCTAAACAATGAGTGCAATGAATATGTAATGCCGGCAATTAATGTGCATTCATGCGAGGCAAAACTACATGTATATATATGCGGCTATAATTAGCCTACCATGCATGCGCCCAGACTGCAAACACAGGCGTGTAAATCCCGAATGTGCCGAAAGATTTTAACGTCGCTTAATTCGCGAACAAAGGTTCCGTGTGTCTCGCTTAATATTAATCTAGCGCAGTGTCTTGCGATGTTATATACCACACGCTTGCACGACGTGCATTGTTAATTCAATTGACTTTGATGTACCTTTTGAATTATATGTATGAAGAAAAATTTTATAGTATTTAAATTACCATTTTTTTGTATTATACATACGTTAGATTTTGTAATTCTAACTATAGATAAATAATTTTAACTACATGTAACGATTTTTATGAGTATATTAGTATGTTATTAAAATTGTATTAATTCATAACGCTTTACCATAATTATATCTGTGGCTCCGAGGCATAACGACATAAGTCTACTTTTCAAGTTTCCGAGAAAAACGGGTTTTAATGTTCAAACTTATATGTAAGATCGGAAGAAAGAAAATAGGGCGCGATATTGTACTAGTCAATTGACACATTCAAAACACATATTTACAAAGTGGTATGAGTGGGTTACACATTTTCTGTTGCATTAGAAACGAGTAAGAACTGAAAAAAGTATGGATTTATGTCGTTATTCCGGGAACTCTGGGCTTATCTTATAGTGCTATTCTCGTTCAATTTCGAGTATATTCTTTAATTTTAACCAATAAATTATAAAATTAGCAATTGTTTAATGATTTTTTATTACTGAAACAAAAAGTCTATTAAGTTTACGACCATTTGGCATACTGCATATCTTAAACAGCGCAGACGATTTGGAAAAGAAGTGATATATACTAGAATTTTGAAAATTCTCGAAATTTAATCTAGTTATTGTGCATACTTTATATGAAATCACAACTACAATAAACCATAATATGATATGGACTTATGTCGTTATGCCTCGGAACCACAGATGTATAAAAGACGCTTTAGCATGTTTTTTTTTCTTTTACCAACACATATATACTTTATCGTATACTAAATTTTCCGCACCACGTACCTGCTAACCTGATTATTCCAGGCTCATTTATATCAAACCTCAATCCCAGCCCTTGTGTTCCCAATATTCAACATTCTCTCACCTTCTTGCTCTCTACCACAACGTTCAATTCTCTAATTTTTCAATCACCGACGCGATTTTTGGCTCCGAAGTTCGAACACCGCTCGAAATGGAATACCCCATGGCACACGTGCGGGCGGTAATGACGTCGCGGTTAATTACTGACTCTCGCTTGTATATATATATACATACGCGGGATGCGCTACACCGTTAACGAGAAAGCCGAAGCCGCCGCACCGCCGCGAGCCACGTATTACTTCCGCGCCCCGGCGCATTGTTATGCATTGCGCGTCCGACGACAATTTTCCGATTGAAGGCGCTGCGAACTGTATGTGTATGGGTTTCTGTGGTATAGTATGTGTATGTATATATATGGTATATGTAGTGCGATCCTGTTGCATCTAATTTTTTAGTTTAGTGTGATTGTTCGAATAAGTATGTACTGCGTAAGTATATGGATTCGGTTTACATTGGTATTAATTTTCTTGAGTATGTGTTGAGGAAAGTAAGTTCTTTAAAAGTACGCGTCTTATTGGGTAGATATTTTTTACTGCTTTAGTTTACATTTTTATAATTAAAGCGTAGCTGCATAGTTTTAACAGTGCAAAAGTAAATTTTTTGATAGTCACGTTTTATTTTAGTTTAGAGCTTTTTATTTTCTAAACGTAGAAAGTTTTTAATCTTAAAATAGAAATTTCTGGTTCAAGCTACAATTATTTTAATCTCCAAGAAAATCTTCATCGTGTCACGACTCACGTATATATAACTACGTATCTAAGAATAATAATTTTTTAAATAAACACCGAATTGTATTTAAGCTTTTCAAACTTAATTTTTTTAAATTAAAACTGCATTTTATTTTCTAACATCTTAAATTAAGAATATGAAGTTATATTGCTATTTAATTATAGATATTTTAAAATTAGAAATCTATAAACTGCCTTTAACGGATACTAAAATATCAAACAACTTGCTTATCACCTGCTAAATCTGATTATCCAGAGATGTGATCCTGCTATTATTTATATTTATTATTTTTAAATTATCTAAAACATCGTTCTTATACACTTCCTGCGACAACCTTAATTTTATCCACCAATAAATCCCGCAGAACTGCACATTACGTACACGAGCATGAACCCCTCACGACAACGCATGAACACATAGCTATATAAATTTGAACGAATCGCTGGCGAAAAATCACAGCACGCGTATACGCGCGACTTCCGCCATTTTTCCCTCTCTTCTTCTTCTTCCTCTGGTCGCAGAACCCACAGAGCAGATAAAAACGAACGTAAAGATAAGGATTTAGGTGCGCCGGGGAGAGAAAAATATACGAAGCTCGGGCGTGGAATTCGCGCTGAGAATTCGGAAGTAGGGACGACACAACGCATGAACTGGGCACTGTACTTCGAGTTTTTGAGTTGCGTAGTAGATTGTAGAAGCGAGATTTCTCGAATTAATTAGAACAAGGTTAGTTTAGAATTTCGTAGATTACGTATAAAAAAACGCGAAGGAATTATTGTTTTAGGTGTAATTAGATAGCACGTGTATTTGTGTGTGTCTTCACTTTTTCATAGAAACGAAATCAACAAATATTTTAGACTTCATTAGTCTACTTATTATTAACATTATTTTTCAGTAATTAGCATGATATATTATTTATACTAAATAACAGATTTGAATTCTATATTTTGAGATTAGAAAATGAATCGGAACAGCATTTATTTTGTAATTCAGTTATTAGATACAAAGTTTTAATCAATTGGCATATTGAATAATTTAATGATTATTTTATTGATTTACTCAAATGTGTGTATAAATCATTTAATTAATTTCTATATAAAAATATTCATTTTATATCAGAGAACATTTTGAATTTTAATACTGTATCCAGACCGGATATTGAGCCATCAATCAATCGCATTGCTTCTTTAAATGCTTCTTTAAGTGCACAATATCTTGTCATCACATTTCTAAAAGAGGATAATTTCGTATAATAAAAGTTACTATAAATTGTGACATATTTCAACCGAGAAAATTCGCGTAATAATTAACCATGTACGAGAGATTTTTATTCTTGCAGGAACATTTTTAAAGTTTCTAATTGAATTTGAACGGGTGAAGTGGAAGGGCGTAGGACGAACGTGATTTAAAAGTTATTATAGAAAAAAATACATTCCAGTGGAGTAGATAAAAAGCGAATTTTATGACAGATAAAAAAAAACTCTAAAGATTATTTAATTTTTTATCCCTATATTGGTGAAATAAAATGAAAATCCCGGTAAAATTCGCTGCGTGTTAAACTCGAGGCATTTAATAAGAGAATATGCACTTTATCCGTAATTTTTTTCGACTTAATTTAAGCAAAAATTCGCCCGAAGCTATAAAAGCTACCGATGAGTTTGGCGGGCTTATATATGCAACTAATATGTTATTTCTCCGTTAAACATATAATTCATGCGATCATAAAATTTTCATAAACAATACATATTCATGAGCAATTACTGGCAAAATTGAACTCATAACGTATGAAAGAGAATCGTTTAAAATTTCCTCTTTACACATATTATATATAAAAGCGCTTATTATTGTCGCTCGAGGTTTTTTTTTCCAGCAAAGAACGATGGGAAAAAGGGAACAGTGTCAACCTTTGTCTCGCGACGGTTTTAAAATGCACACCACCTCTTCTCTGCTTTCTTTTTCATGTAAAACGAGGTGAGAAAAATGGAAAGCTTTTTCATACTTCTAAAACTTTTACTGTTTTGCTAAGATCTTCGCGTATCCATCATTTTTCACGCGCAACGCCAAAGTCTTTCTATAACGCGAAAAGAGCTCCTCGACTTTTGCTCTTTTTGTAAGAATTTTTAGGTCAAGATTTTCAGCAAATCGCGAAAAAAAATACGATGTTACGCGCTGTGAAACGTAATTTCAGTTGGTATATGCATTCTGTTAAAAGCAAAGTAGCTTGAAGTACCTTAATTCGATTTTAAAAGGATGGCGTAGATACTATTCGCTTTAATCCCATATTTTATTTTCCAAGCGTATACGCAGAGAATGATTGCCACTTGTTGCAAGTCATGAATTATATACCCTTTTCAGCGATTTCACAAGCGTTATTTCATCGAAAAAATTTTATTTTCTACAATACGATGTGTATACAATATTAAAGTATCTCGTAGTATATTAGCTGCACAGTTCTATAAAGTATAAATTCATATTAAAATACATAAATATGACAACATAAAGGTGTCAGAGAAATTTTAATCTCTCTTTAAACGAATAATGTGAAATACTAATTTTAACCAGCGAACGGCTTTTCATTTGCTTTCATTGTTAGAGAATTAATTATTATGTTGAACCACAAAAGCGTATATCAATAACATCTCCTATTATTACCTGATATCTCTTCTCATTCAGGCTTCGCCATCTCAAATATCAGGCTAAATTAAAACATTGCTTCATTCTCTCTGACCCTTCCGAAAATCAATACAAAAACTCCAAAAAAAGGAACCCTACACACACACCAGAGCATCCACCACGACCCTCACCGCTACTAAATTACTTACCCAAAACCTCCCCCACGTGAAACCATCCCGTATCAATCTCTTCATTATCGCAAATCTGCTCTCGTTATTCCTCCACACACACAGACCAAAACCCACAAAAAAGTTAAACAATACACGCACGCGTATCCCTATAACGACATACCATGAGACAAAGCACACATGTGGTATAGGCAAGATAGACGAGAGGAGATGAGCAGACGAACAAAAAAACGAGAGCAGCGCAGATGTGCAGCTCCCAGGTTGACGATACTATCAATTTAACTGACGGCCGGCGCATTAGCGCAGCGAGCTCGCGAGAGCGATTCGGTCGCTGTCCTCTTGACGCCCACCAATGATATAATGCTATTTTTTCCGATAGGTGAGAGTGAGCGAGAACGAGAGCGTGTTTTTTTTCTGAATAGTTTTTTTTGGAGAATGGATTTTCGAAAGGTTCGAAGAACAATGGTGCGTGGGTGGTGCTAAGATGTTGGTTTTCTCTTAGATAATATTATAGTGGAAGCGTGTTTTAGATCTATTTTGTATCGTCATATGATGTATTTTCTGAGTCGTTATACTTGTTATATTAGCTTAATAGTTTTAAAGGTATGAATATGAACTTTTATATGTTATTTAAAATTATAATCATGTATTCTTCTTGTTTCCAAAAGGCAATATATTACGTTCAATTTTTAACCGAAGCAATACTTTGAAAATATAAAATTTTTGTAAACTCGTATCATAAAAGACAACATACATAGTATTTTCCTTGAAAATGTAAAAAATAAATGAAAAAAAAACAAAGATTAAAAATTAGTAAAAAAATAATATAATAAAAACTTTTAAAAGTGTAACTTTAAAGTTTTAATGGACCAATTGAGTTTTCCCCCTCAAAAATCAAAGCATATAATTATTTTTGTATATAAATTCCAAAGAAACAACTCAGAAGTAAATCCATGATTGAACACATCCATTTCAGATCATATTAACTCCTGATCCACAATCCCTGCCTTACGACTTTATACACCGACGCCGGAAGGGCGCGGAAGCGTGGCGAAAGAGAGAAAGAACAGGAGAAAAGCGTTATACGTGCGCACAGCGGCGGCGGCCAATGCACTTTTCTCCAACGTGACTTTTCTCGTCCCGAAAAAGCAGTGCGCGCTGTAGAAAATGGACGTCGAGGCAAAGTGAATCGAGTTGAACTGCTTATTTCGCGAAGGGAAAAGATGGAAGAGGGTAAATCCATCTGATTGCGTTAGTCATTGCGTTATACGTTATTCGATTGCTAGGGTGCAGGGTAGAAATCTTGTGAGAGATTTTTTTGTTTACTTCTTATTTCCACGTGGCTCAACAAGTATTATAGGAATATTCTGAATTTTCTAAACCACTGCAAGATGTTGCAACTATATTATATTCTTGCATATAGATTTACGGAACGGTACATAAGCACTGTAGAAAGCACAACTAGACTCAACGTGAAAGATATTTAATCGTCTCTGTTCTTTCCACCTCATAAATTAGCAATTGCGAAAGCTTCGTCTTCGACTGCTACTAAAGAAAGAACAAAAAAAAAAGGGAAAACGGAACGCTGGAATTTTCTACGAACAGTGCGCGGGAAAGACAGGCGAGCGAGCGCAAAGTGGAAGGGAAGACCGCGAAACCAGCAGCGACAGTAAGGAAGAAGGAGCGGGCGGAAAACACAATGCGAGCCACACAGCTAGCTCTATCAACCTTCTAGATTTACGGCGTCGAATTCTCTCGTTCTCTCTCCCGACGGACTCACCGCCGTCTCTATCCCTCCTTCCACTATATATACTTTTTTCTCGTTCTGCTTCTTTTTCGGGTCACCGACGCTACTGCTGCTGTTTCCACGACTCTTTTTTTTCTCTCGGGTACGGTATCGTGGCCACTCTTCGCCTTCTTTACAAGCTCTTTCTAGATTTTTTTCAGAGGTTAGAGATGGTCGAATCGTTTTTTAGCTTTGTCCAACCTAAAGAGCGTTTGACTTTAAAATGATTTGGTGTTTTCTTGGTGATGACTTGCAAGGGTATATGATGTCGTGGGAGCTAACCGTGTAAATGAAGTGAAGTGAGGTTTTGTATATACAAAGGGTGTTGAAATATATAAAAGAATTTACACGATTGAAAAATTTTATGAAACCTCACAGTGCAAATATGTGTACACCCACTCGAATATTTGTAGTATGTGTTTTATCGAAATCGAATTCGTTATGAAAAAAAAAGAAAAAACTGGATTTTACTATTTGCAGGATGGAATTTCAAATTGAAATATAGAGAATTTTTCTCTTGACAATGAAATTTACTTACGTACACGCAAACAAAATATTCTTTTCTCGAAAAAAAAATAATAAAAAATATTTTAGAAAATACCTAAAATACACAATAACTTTCACAGTTTTTATTCCAGTAACCTTCTCATTTATTACTTTTTCACACTGCATATAGTATACGACGCCATTTGTGCATCAAAAATAAAAAGCCAGCAGGCTGCGTTGTTCGCTGGCACACGATACATTTACTTCGCATTATCAGACGTGGCGCGATTAACCGTGCGCGTGTATATATATATATGAAGATAAACTTCTCCTAATTATTTGTACTAATGCGCGCGAAAGCGCGGCGAGTATACGCGTCATGCGTGAGCTTTATCTGCGCACCGGCTCGTAATCGCATTCGCGTGCACTCGCGCAGTAAGTATATATAATGCTTTACATGAAAAATTACGAAGCTTTCGTTCTCTCTCTCTCTCTCTCCTTTCTCTTTTTCTCGCTTTCTCTCTCGGTTGTTCTATCGCTTTTTTCGCCTTTAATTCGCGGAGACATTAGAGAACGTTGTTTTGCAGGTGTACATAAGGTACCATTGTGTGCTATTATTATTTTTCTATTATTATTACTACTACTACTACTTTGATATTGTGTTGTACACCAGAAGTAGGCTATTGGGTCTTTGCAAATGATACCAATGTTGATATTAATGTTGTGGTTCTATTTATCGTGGTGGGTGGAAAATTAATAGCTTACGGTTAAGAAGATTAATTGATTAATTTTAAGGCGATCATGTCTCCATGTATACGTAAAGTGTAGTTACATAGTAGCATGAATTATTAAACAAAAGCAGCTCATTTAAATTCCATTAAGACATTGAAATACAACAAAAATATTTATTATTTACTTTAATAATCGTTTCAACCGCGACGTTTCTAATCTACCAAATGGATTTAAATTACAAATAGAAGACTGATGTAAATTGAGCGCAATATCATTTACCAAATACATTAGTTTCCATTAACATCTAAATAGAGCCGCAGTACACTCCTCTTATCGAAACTAAATCAAATGGAAATTTAATCGAAGCTAGCCTGTATTTTAATACCCAATGATAGGATTTCTTATCATCAAAAACTCTGCACCCCTATACCGACTATTATCAATAGATCTTTCTCACTTCTCGTATCGAAATCATCTACACTTTAACGAAATATCCAGAGCAACTTTTGAAAAATCACCTGAAAAATACGAAGGCTGAGCGCTGTTCCTCATTAAGCTCCTTTATCGCTCGTCTCGCGACTTTTTAGCTCCACAATTTGTCGTGCTGTCCTAATCTCTCAATCGGTCCTTTCTTTTACGCGTCGCTGAATTATCGATCCGACCTCCCGGCGCTATGTGCACTTTTCCACACGGGCTACAGATGTCGGGATGAGTTACTCGGTGAAGTGTAGTTCGCGAATTGTCGTGATGTTAGTTTAGAATAGGTACATTGAGGGGAGTAAAGTCAGTTAGAAAAATTTATATTGATATTAGCTCATAGAATTAAACATTTCGCTATTGTTTATCAATACTTAAAAGATAATGGAATATTATAGAAGACAAAGGCGCTTTTAATTGTCGGTATATGTATTGTATTGCAGTAGAATATTCAGAACACTAACATCTAAATTATAGTTAATGGATGTAACTGTTATTATATCATTACATGAGTAAACAGAGAAGACCTTTATTTAGCATATTCTAATATTTGCCTAATTCCAACCAACACTTTATTCGAAACACTATAGATTCCGATATGAAAATTTAATCATAAAGAATAATTTATTTAAACAATAACTGAACCATGATGAATAGAATTATTATAATTTTATAAGGCACTAATAATATTAATTTTTCGAATATTAATGTACGGTGTAATTCATTATTCCTAAACTTCCAAAAAAACCCTGACACAGCGCTATAGTAAACTACCCAAAAAATCAGAATGTTTCATTGACATCAAAAAACTCTTTTCTCTTCGAAACTCACCCCTCAATCCTACCCTCAAAAACTCTCAACAAAATGCACCGTCACAGCCCCCCAAAACCTCTACCTTTCCATTCGACCCTCTCACCCTAACCCGCGGCGCTAATTGAAATCACCGATACGCATCGCTTGCTTCTCTGGAATTCCACTGCCTCCTACACTGCACGTACCACTGCATTGAAACTCCAAAGTAGGTCGACAAAGTCTCTCTCTCTTACTCTTACTCTCTCTCTCTCTCTCTCTCTCTCTGGCTCTTCACAGGCGTCGAAGGTCAATTGGCCAGAGGGCAATGTGATATCCTTCTGGCCGCACCCTCGAGTGTACGTGCGTTTTACGGCGAGCGTTCGTCTGAGATTTCGGTGAGTTCGAAAGAGTAATCGCCGTGTGTTTTATGGTAGCCGAGTGAGCCTGCGCCTCGTAAAGTTTTCGGGAGGCAAGGGTTTGCTATATATATGTGTGAGTTTTACGTTGATTGGAGAATGAAATTTTGGTGCTGCGTTGGAAGTCTGGGCTGGAAGTTATGTGTATTTTATGTAAATGAAGGGTATACTTGTTGCAGGACTGAATGCTTGACTGGGGTATACTGGAGGCAACTTTTGTTTATTTTACGTATGTAGTTTTGTGGGTTCATCGAAATCATTCTACACGAGTTGTACATGAAACGTATGTCTGACTGCAATTTAGTATAGCGATGTATACAATATTTTGAATTTTAGAAATTTTCAAAGTTTTATATGTTAAACAATATTTTAACGTATACGCTTATTAATCGATTTTCAATCAAGCTTAACGGAAATTATATTTGTAATTTCTCGTCCGATGATGCTTTAATTATTTTAAAAGCTCGTCGTAAATTTTTTATAGGATTATACATAAAACGAACGGGTGTGAACGCACTTTGCGAAGCCTATACTATTTTATGAGATTTTCCGATTATAACTTTTCCAGTATGTGTGGCCTCTTTTAATCAATATATGCAAATTCACATTGGAAAAGTGTTAAAGAATGCGTAAAAATATGCATTCAAATTTTTGTTATACATATATTTTGGTAATTACAGTAGGATATTTTAATCGAATTATTCATACTATGCTTATAATATACTGAATTTTATTGGTTCCTCGTAGTGGAAGAATTGTGAATTTAAACAAAAATTATCAAATTTAATTTTCTTTAGTTTTTGTTACGTCTGCGTAGAAAGCACAAACTGACGAGTTCTTAACAATATATATGAATTAATAACCAAAGTAGAAAAAAAGCAAATGAAAGAAAAGCTCCCCTAAAAGAATATACGCATACATGTCTATATAGTCGAATTGTTTTGTGGAATAAGAATGAGAATCTTTCAGCTAGTCGATTTCGATTAGGGGCTGAAATTCGAGAACTGTTGATATAGAATGGACATTGCAGAGATGCGTGGATGCGTGCAAGGATTGCAATTTCGTTGGGTGTTTGTCTAATGTGATTTGTTACGTGAAATGCACACTTGTTGTGAGTTGAACAAATCGATTTAATGTAATTACATTTCTGTCTTTCTACATGTTACTCTAAAAGTTAAAATGGTTAGCATAATTTATATAAAATTGTTAAGTATCAAACAAATTCTATGAAAAATATTTGCATTCTATCTACACTTATCCCAAAACCTACCATACTTTACCCTTTCAAAATCTACACTTTCCCAAGCAAAACAAAAGACACTTAACGCTCGACTCGGCACAAAACTCTACCGAAACTCTCCGTCCGTGAAACAAGAGAATCTCGCGTTCTCGTGACAAAAGCGCACGTACGACTCGAAATATCATTTCGAAAGCAGCTCAAAAGCACATATACACGCAAACACATACACATACGTATATACCTACAGTTCAGCTGCTTCTGCCTTTCCTAATCTCGCGACAATTAAGCTCCGCGTGTAAAGTTTCTCCTTATCAATTAAACGAAAGCTCGCGCTTTGATCCACTCGCTCGTCCAGCGGCGGCGACGGCAGCAGCATCGTGCGAAAATTATAAAGCGACACGCAACGCAGAAGCGGGGAGAGGGGAAACGGAGGAGTCGAGATAGTATGCGAGAGCGAACTAAGGAGGTAACGAGGCGAGCCGGCCAACTAATGGGTTTCCGGCGCTCCGATTCGTTCGCGGAAGAGAGAGAGTGAGAGAGAGAGACTCGTCGCCGGACGGCACTGAGATGGATTGTTTTATTGTGTGCATGTGCAGGTACATGGGAAGGAATAAGCGAGGAAAGTCGTCGACCAAGTTTGTAACAGTTTTTTTTGTCAGTGGAATACGGTTTTACGTAAGAATACTGGTTGCTGGAAAATCATATGTAGCATTTGAAATGTAAAATGAGTTTTTGCAAAAGTTATTTAAACTGATTATCTTATACTGATATTAATTTATTAAGCGGTATAGAAACATAAATAAAAATTGAACCGTATGAAATACGTTATCTTATTTTATTCGTATGATTATCCATATGATTAATACTGAGCGTGTTATGCCCGGCTGATTCTAGTTTTTAAAGTTTAATAAAAGATAATTGATTAATAATGTTAAAAACATGAAATACCAATTTTCTGCAAGAATTTTCGTGCAGTGGGCAAAATTTTGTGAAAATTTCATACAGGTAATTCTGCAGAATTTCTTTTAGAAATGCTTACTGTAATTTCCTGCAAATTCCATCAATATATAGACAACGCAGAAAACGAGAAACAATCAATTCAACAAAAGAACAACTAATAGCTTGCGATGCACTAGTCATAACATTCCGATCTTAGCTCATAGTGGTACAGAACGTGAGACAGTGCAAAACTGCAGATCACATTTCTTAATTTTATATTGCTTATATAAACATTAAGTTACCCGATACAAAAAAAAGAAAAATCCTATAAAAACTAACTAAACTCAAACAAATCTATCACCATTTTATACATCTTTATACAGTGATAGAAAACCACCCCGTTCTATTTTTTCCCTTATTATATTCTCCTTAAGCATTTACAAAGAACTCTTCAAACGAAAAAATCTCTCCAAAAATTACCTTTCTCGCAATAATCCCCCACCCACTTTATAATCAACACTTGCACTTCGCGACTCGTGCACACATGGCGCCCCGCATTTTAATCACTCGAGCGCTGTATAAATATTTCAAGACTTGTTAGCGCGAGGCAGCGCGGCGCGTGCTGAAAAATTATAAGCGACACACTCGCGAGTGCAATTTTTACTCGCGGTCTCTTGGGAAAAAGAGAGAGAGAGAGCGAGAGGGTCGTTTATTATTTCGCAGCACGCCGGCAATAATTAAATAGAGAGGGCTAATGCTCCTCGTGAGTGCACACGCGCACGCGCTCGTGGTATTAAAGGTGAGCTAAGAGCTAGAAGCGAGAGATAGAGTCAGAGGGATAGAGAAAAAGAGGAAGATATGTTTCTCTTGAGCTATAACTATATCAGCAGATTCGTTAATGGCTAATGCGATTTAGTGTCGTTATATGTGGTTTTTTTTTGTTTGTATTTATTAATAAGGTATACAATTAATATGAACCTGATCTTATATATACAATATTATTGTATTTAACTAAATTCAATTAATAATTTGCAACAATTTATTTAAATATTAACGCACTTTAATTGTAATAAGTGTTTAAACTTGCGTGCACTTGCGTACACAAGACAGGATATATTTGGCACGCGAACACTTAGTAGTGAATAATTATAGTAATTGTTTACCTCTCAAGAAGTCCCTCAAGTCCCTCTCAAGAATGTACCAGATATAATCAGATATATTCCAAATAAAATAAAATAATATTTAGATTTTTTAATAATTTAAAATTATATTAATTTTTAAGATTGGAAAACAAATAATAAATTTACTTTCTATATATTTTTTCTCGACTATATAGAAATAAAATTATTTTTATTTAAATTCCTTCCATTTAAAAAATTCCATGCTAACACATTGATTTCCGTAAATGTATTCAAATTGTTATTGAAATTTCGTTGTTAATTGATATTATTGTTTCTGTTTAGTTGTTACATTTAGAAGTTCTAACGAATGTAGGGATCGCGCGTGTATACAATTACTTTGTATTACCTGTGCGTAGCAAATTGTAACCTGGTCATACATACGATCATTTTTATTTAGACTATTGCTTTCATGAGCGTAATAAGTATCTTTAGTGGTCAGTATTCAAACCTATAACTGCAACATTCTAAAATACCGTTGATAATAAATTTATGAAATGCAATTTCGTTTGAATAAATGGTTCAAAAAAATACTTGTATTGTATAAATAATAAATGAAATAGAAATACTTTAAGATTAATGCAAACAATATAATAATTAAAGAAATTTAGAAAAAAAGTTTTTAAGTTCCCTGGTAGAAATTTGACTATGAAAAATGGGGCACAATCTCAGTAAATAGCCAAGAGAAATGACTAATTATTGGCTCCCGGTGAAACGCTTTTTCTGAT
>JAWWEQ010008098.1:0-46940 GCA_035583055.1 Torymus tubicola
ATCAGTTAAAGTTATATGTCATTCAATTTAATGTCGAATTTGTAAGAAAAATTAAAAAGAAAATTTTAAGGTTATGTAATTTTAGTACCAATCGATGAAATGGGCATATAATGGGAGAAAAGGCGTTTCATCGCTGAAAATTTCATTTCGTGATAGACGAATTTCTAGCACGGTAATTACATGCGACGATTGTACCACTGATCTAACGATTCGGATCCTATATAACAAGTGCCTCACCAATTCTTCTTTTTCTGACTCGATGGTCTCTTGTCTTCTACGTTATACAAATTTCATCAAAACCCCCAATGACACGCGTTACCAACAGAAAAATTGCAAGTCGTTTTTCAATTTTCAAAACAAGATACACCGTTTCTTGTACGAATAACTACCTCTGAAAATTTAACAAAGTTTGGAATAAAAAAAAATCAAAAATTAACTTTCCGTATAACTTGCTAAAACGGCTACAAAATACCTTCCATTCCATGTGACCTATCTATATTTACCACAAATCAACGAGAAATTATCTTTTTTTAGAAAATGTTTAACAAACAATCCCTCTGCAGTACTTGGGCGTTACAAAACCATCCGAAAAACGAGACCGACCACGCACCACCACCGGTATTCTCTTTCATTCAGGCACGCGTCAACTTATGTAAAGACCGTTCGCCGCGTACACGTGAAGTTCATCTTTCTCTCTCCCTCTTTCGATCGTATATACACGTGGATATGGCCGCGGTTACGCGGCTGCTGCTACTGCGATGACGGCGAAGAGAGAGAGAGAGAGAGAGAGAGAGAGAGAAAGAGAAGAAAAAATACCAAGACTCATTGAGACACGTGAATCTGTTACGTCGCGAACGCGCGGCTCACACACGTTTTGCGTGTGATTACGAGGATGCTCTGTCAACTGGGATGAGGGTTTGGTTGGGTAGTTGGAGGATGGTGGTGACAGGTATGGGAGGAATGGGAATATAGTCTAGTACAATTTTTAAAGTAAAAAAAAATGAAAAAAAAAATAGGTGAATATAAATACTGTCAGTGGAATTGTAAAGACTTATGGATAGTAAGTAAATTTATCATTAGCGATTTATTGCCCTTTTTATTCAATTGTCTATTTTTATTTTATTTGAAGAATTATACAGGCCAAAGGTCTTCAGCTCTGGTTATGCGTCGTAGTATCAAAATAGAATGTTTTATATTCGATAATATAAAGTTTGGTAATTAAAGATTTTAATCAAATTTGAGTGATTTCCATACGATACATATTTCAAGAAGATTTAAGATATTTCTGTTCCATTTATAGCAGAGTGAAAACCAAAATTAAAGTTATCTAGCTTTTGAAAAATTTAAATTGTTCTATAAGGAGTGGATTGGTTGGTATATTTGAAAGCAGTCGATAAAGTCAGAACAGTTAACTGCATTAACTGTCAGAACAATTATTACTAAAAATAAGGATGCCTTCTCTTATCTTGAAATACATTATAAATATTAGTTTAATATACTACATTACGTTTGTCCTAAATTAAGGATCTAATAGTAGTATAAGAGTTCATATCACATTTGTAAGTTTATATACCGTAGTGAAAGGGCTTTTTTGATTTATCGAATACTAATTGCAATATACACGAAATAAGAAACCCAACATAAATAACCCCGAAAAAAAAATACAATGTGTCAATCAAAGCAGACAATTATCTTATAATAGATAATTGGTGAACGTTCGTATACCAGAATGAATTTGAATAGCTGGTTGTCATCGGCTAATGACTTCATATTACCGGGATGACTCTCATAAATCATAGATAACGGATTCCAGACACAGAGACGTACACAGAGAGCGGGTGTCAAAAAATTCTTGGTCCTGCTCCCACGTACCCGAAATTTTTAGTCTCTCGTTCTACAAAGGTTACAAAGCCAAATAAAGGTCGTTAACTGTATACAACATCGCGTTGATTCGCTCCTTGTAAGGTAACATTACAACCGTGGTTTTCCTCGTTGCTGCGTGTTGGTCCCATTTCTTCAATATTTCTTTATATATATACATGATTAATTAACAAACAAAACTCTCATTAACGATGAAAATGTATATTCAACGGTACAGACTCCAAATTGTGTATATACATGCGATCAAAATCACAATTAGCTATAGTTGATAAATAAAAAATTATTCGACCTCAAAAATAATATCGAAATCACAATTAACATTTTTACATTTCAACAAATCTTGTAATTCGCCAATTAACAACATCAAACGACATCTTATATATACATATATGCAAACCTGAAATAAAAACACGTTCTCTCAAGATGCAACCGAAAACACCGGTAGCTCAGTACCTCACCTCGTCTCCCTTTTCTCTCTCTCTTTCTCTCTGTCAATTAGTCGCGCTCGTCCGTGCAGATTCACGCGTGAAATTGGCCGCGTTCCCCTAACAACTGCACATACGCACACACGCACACATATACACACTATACCCATAAAATCCGCATAATGCGCGCGTTCACCGCCCACTGTCGAGTCACGCGCATTCCACATACTACTCTCTATGGAAAGGCGTACAATGCCTCGGCGCATTGTCGAGGAATTTCCGTGAGGGCGCGTATATGTCTGTATATACGTATACGTGTATATGTGTGTGTATATATGTGTACGCGGTCAATGCTTTTCGCGCGCTGCAGCGGTTCTGATTTCGCGATAGTGCGAGAGAGAGAGAGACTCGACAATAAGTTGTTAACGCCGAGTAGGCAATGAAAGAGAGAGAGAGAGGGAGAGATCGGCGAACGCGATTTATTAAGAGGCGAGGTTGATAAACTGTACTGTGAGAGAGGAGGTGTTCGCGGAGAGGATTATTATGCGGTGATGTAATTCTGTGTCGTGTGAGGTTTGCTATTGCAGAGGCTGTTAATTGTAGGTTGGGGTAGTGTAGTAGTTGTGTCTTTATAGTATATAGGAATGAGGTGGCAATAAAAAAATCTGTATTCAATATGGGTGTGTGTGTTTCGGTTCTGTACACTTTAACAACTCTTTTGCTTTTGTAATTGCAATGATCGTTATTATTTATGGATTAAATAAAATATTTCTTGTTTACAGTATATATTATTTCTAAATATTAAGTGTGCTTTTGACAACGCTCGTATATGTGTACAGGTAAACGAATTTTTTATTATGGCTTAATGCTTAATAAGTAGTAATTTTATAGCGATTTGAGTTAAAACAGCCAGTTTCTCCTATGAAAATCGTTTTATAAGTACTTAAACATCTACCGTGGCTATTTACAGCAAGTGCATATATACACAGCCTCGTTAAACCATGAACATTCCTTTAGCTATAGAACAGTTACGGCATCATAACATCATAGATACGCGCATATAACAGTGCATTTTAATTGATTTGTACATTCAATAGGACATTTCCGAGCGTCTCTATATACACATGTGCACATATAGATATATGTATATAGTTACGGAGTATGACTCTGTAAAAATCTGAATACAATTAAAACGTTTTTACAGTCTAGTAATCAATTGGTCGTGTCTGTCTGTCTCTCTCTCTCTCTCGCTCTCTCGCTCGCTTATGCTATACAGTCGCGCGGCGCTCGACCCGGAGTAAATTACTGTAATTACCGATACGGAATTCCTTGGGCAATAATAAAACATTTTATATGACAATGATCCGCGTAACCTCAATTCTACGCCTCGTTAATACAGTTAGTAACACTTCGTATATAGATAGTAAAGCCCAGCGAAAAGATTAATATAAAGCCTGCCAACGAGTTAAAGAAAGAGACAGAGATGCCATTTTCTTACAATTAATTAAAGCGTCGCGTTGCGCCAGCTCTGTGTGGAGGAGAGCAAGCAATTACTTTTCATGCAATTATCACGAGCGCGCGATTAAAAGTTTCAATTATTTTCATAATTTATTGTGAATGCGTATATGGAAATTAGGTAATTTACTGTTTTGATAGGCGTCTGGAATTACGAAAACTGCTCGAGAGTACAGCAATTTTGAGAAGAATCTTAATAATTTAACATTAATATTCTTATTTATCTGATATTAGAGATGTACAGTTTTATAAATGTTAATCAGATAACGGTCTAAATTCTTTTACAGGTTCATGTATAAGTTGGGTTCTTTTTTTTATAATTTCAGTCTTTTAAAACATAGTTTTTACGAAAAAATATACTTTTCATTTGTATTGGTAAAGAATGTTGATATTTTGACTTTCATGATTTCATAAGTGAAACAATAGTATATCAACATTTATTCTGAAAACATTACAATAGCCACTTGCAACGTACATTTATATAAAGCTATCCTCAAATAAACATCTTATGGTTGAATCTAAATTAAAATATTTATCATTGTTACAATGTACAATAAAACGTTCCCTTTCTACCGGTCATAAAATAAACCAACCCCTTTATTCAGCACCCTGCACCTTCATATTTTACCCATACCTATTTACGACAGTTAAAAACTGCCATCACTTCAACCATTATTCGCTCGTCTTCCACGATTCGCATCCCCTCCTTCGCTATATACGTCTCTTTCTCTCTCAGGATCCCGTTGCTCGACGTACCACATTTCCCTGGACACTCTGCACCGGCTGCCGGCTTGCGACACTGGTCCAAGCAACGGTATTATATATATATATATATACACGTATAATACCTGTACACTGGACAGGAAGTTTTTTCGGCACTTATACTGCTACTGCTGCGCGCATTCATTGCGTAACGAGTTCGCTCGTTCGTTGCTATATATATACCCACTCTTCGTTTTTTCTTTCGCACCTGCTGCAGTCCGTATATATACGAGAGAGCCGCGGGAGAATAAATAAAAGTAGGTCGTGGATGGGCTGGAATGTTGGTCACGGAGAGAGAGAGAGATAACTGGATTTTCGTGGGTTACGCAATGTCAAGTGCTTTTTAAGTATATACGCGCGGAGGTGTGGGTGAGGTATAGTTTGAGGTGTACAAGAGAGTGGGGATAATGGAGGTGCTGGTGTGGGAGCCGAGCGGTGAAGGTAGATGCTATAAAGGGGAAAGGTTACAGTCGTTTGTTAGAACCTTTTGGAGTGTTAGTTAGGAAGCGATGAATGGTTGAAACGAGTTTGTTTATATAGCCTAATTGGATGATGATGATGATTGTGAATTGTTTATTTATAAGAAAAAGCAATAGTTGTGGGTTGAATCATCATTTTTTTTTTACTTGGTTTCTTTATCTATACTAGAAAATACGAAAAATTGTTTATTACAGATAATTAATGGAATTATAATTAGAATAACAACGTTGACCACTTGTTGATATACCATATTACCCAATAGCTCATTTTAATTCCAGTTTGCTCTTTATATATTTTTTTTCGAGTTCAAACGCACGCCCGCTTATTTATACCGTATCCTTAAATAGCTCCTGGATTTCCTCACGTTCACTCGTGCTTGCAAAACGTGAGTGCGAAACACCGTGGATTTGAAATTTTCTTGCCGCCTCAAATACAGTATATATATATATACACGCGACCTAACCAATTTCTTGGGTGCGGGTTGTACAAAATAGTTTTGCAAAGAAAATAATTTGTTTTTTACATCGCCTTATGTACTTTATTTTCGGTGTATAATATTGTCGAGTATAAACGCATACACAGCCATTTCGTGGCGTATAATACGAATTTTGCATAAAATCTATACACATATAACCCAGTCGTTGTAAAATCACTAGACTTACTTCACTATATAAGCTACAC
Organism: Torymus tubicola; assembly: GCA_035583055.1. Lineage (NCBI taxonomy): Eukaryota > Metazoa > Arthropoda > Insecta > Hymenoptera > Torymidae > Torymus > Torymus tubicola. The sequence goes on from JAWWEQ010008098.1 coordinate 5,745, forward strand.
AAACATTAACTTTTCCAATAACAATAACTAATCCTTAGACCCCTGTACCGTTAAAAAAAGCATTAAAAAAAACAGTGCAAGCACGTTGTTATATACGTCACCTCGATCTACCAACCGCATCTACATATACATACACTTTTATATATACTTACAATAAAACCATCCTTCCCTTACCACTTATCCATATCCATCAATATACTATATAGCACGTGGCGCGACCACAACATTGACTTTAAATATAGCCCCCTCGACAGCAAACTCGTAACCTCTCCTCGCGCGATCGATTTATTTACTTACCTCGCTCGCGTATATACCTACCCACACATGCGAGGTGCGCACATGCCAATCGTGTCTAGCCCTGAACGATCGACGATCCGCGTTCTCTGATGTAACAGTTCTCTCTCTCTCTCCCTCTTTCTTGCTTTATACTCTATATACATACACTATGTGTAGGGAGCGCAACAAAGACGCACACGAGCGAACGATAGCCCAGAAACAGGGGCCGCGAAAGTAGGTTTCTGGAGCAGGCGCGTGGTGCACCTATATACACACCGCGACGGCGGCGGCAGCAGCAGCAGCAACGACCACCACTCGATCCGGAATAGAAGTATCAACGATAAAAGCGCGAGCTCTGCGCGCGTAGCGAGGAGATAAGTTTCGCGCAAGGGCGATGTATATACAGTATGTGTGTATATGTATATGTATGTAGCGTTGAAGTGGGCCAAGCGCACGACTGTTGTATATAAACGATGAATTGACGCGCGACGGTGATCTTCGGTTTGACACTGCACATAGTGATGTATGAGTGCAGTGTGTATAATGTATGCAGCGGTTGAGGGTTGTTGCGTTACAGTGGAAGGGAGGAAAAGAGGGAGATTGGAGGATTGAGAGAAGGACGAGGGATGAAATGTGTGAGTGTGTGCGTAAGTTGTGCAGGTGCGTATAGTCTGTGATTAGGAAACCAATTTGTAATTGAAAACGACAGATGAATGGTAGTTGTGGATGCTTTGTATATGAATGTAAAGTAAAGAGCGCGCGTGAATTATTTTGGACAAATTTTCAATACGGATTTATTTATTTATTTATTAATTTATAAAGAATATACGGTATACAGACGTGTGTATGTATACAGGGTGTCGGAAACGTTTCGAAACACCTTAAGAATTTTCCAGGTAAAATATTTTTAAAGAAAGTTACGATCATTCTAAGGATCAGCTGAAATTAGGAACCTTAAAGGTCAGCTGGAGGTCATTAAAGCTTGAACCACGTTTTGGTTTTTTTGCCAAGGTCATTTGTGTTCCGGAACTTTTTGAACACCCTGTATAAGCCAATTCGGTGAGAACGCAACAATTATCCAATTTTAGATTAAAAGCGCAGAAATTAATAAAAGTTAAATACATGTGTCCTATAACTTTAGCTTTAAAAGAAGTGAATCTAGTAATAGACCTGAAAACACCAGGTATAATGAATTTCATGATCTTATAAGACGCGAAATCGGACAATTAAAGTTTCTACTAACTATTGAACGATAAAGTGGGACGAACAAGCGTTTTAAATAATATTATAAACGACTGAGGATTTCTTTGGTAAACCTTATAATGAAACCGAGAGATTTTCTGACAGATGCAGAGATATAATTAATGTGTTGTTCGAATGAGTCCGGATAAAAAGAAATTGGAAGATCGTTTTATTGTTTTCCGAACATTTAATAATATTTCGTGGAGTTTATATTTTGCGGAAATTGCAATCGCTGCAATAGTCGTAATTATTATTACTATTATTATTATTACTAATATTGTTTAATTATGATTTACAAAGACTTATTCCCGTGCAGGTCGATCCTAAACAATGTAACAGATAAAATAATTGATACATAGTCAACTATTAAAAGCAATAATTCAAGGAGTCGTGTACGTTACCGCGGCGTGTAATATAATATATGCATCGGTGCGGTGTACAAAGTTAGCAACTGCATTACCATGCAACCGAGTCAAAATAATCAATCTTGAAACAATATTGACTCGGTGTAGCATTGTCATACTCTTTATATATATAGATACACCCTGCTGTGCGTGCATATATTTATATCTGGCGCGCGCGTGCAGAGACACGCGAATAACTGAATTATTGCATACGATTTTCGCAAAAGCGCAGACACGTATATATACACACACACACGTATAATATGAGTACGATAAATGGGACTAAATAACGATGCTAATTTCGAAGTGACGTGACACGTCCCAGAGTGATTGGCGACGCGCGGCATTAAAACGGTACTTCGAACGTTAATTTGATTGGGATAAATAATTTTGCAGTACGCGCATGCGCGTATATATATCGTATATATATATATATATATATATACATAGCTGCATATATACGAGAGGATATTATATGTGCATGTGGGGAGGCTGGTTTGAAAATTTACACGGATTCTTGCGCTAAATATTTTACACGACGCAGCGCGCGCGCGCGTGTGTAATGCATCTTACGTGTTGAATTTCACGGAGTATTTTGAAACGTATTAATAACACTACTTTTTAAGAATTTATAATGGATGTCGTGAATAAAAAAAAAATATCGAATGAAAAAAATATATAAATATATATGTGTACAGGCGTATATTATAAACGAGAATTCTAATGATTTGCAAGAGATGTGTAATTTGTTATTTGCGAAACGTAAATAAACAAAATGTCGTTTTATTTAGCTAATCCTTTCGATCATGAAAAAAATATCTACGATATAGCAGTATAGACGCATTATCGTAATAAAATATATATGTATAAAACAAACCTGTCATTTACCCATATTCGACCCATATATTATATCCAAACCCCGGTACGTCGTAAAAAAAAACCTCCAACAAATTACCCAATCCAACGAATTCACGTTAATTCAGCTCACTCAAACCCATCTTTTTCTCCACACAATTTCATCCACACAAATCCCGTACCAAGTTCATCCCAACCGCGCGAGCGCGTGCGCGTTCTTCTCGCAATAATCTCTTCTATCTCTCTCCTCGCAATTCATCCTCGCGCGCGCGCGCGCGGCCCGTTACATCAACCATTAACAAATCTCTCCTCTTTCTCTCTCTCTCTCTCTCTCCCCACTTCCACACCTCCTCCCGCAACTGCATCCAAGGCGCGCGCGCGAGTGAGAGAATGCAACCTTCTACGCGCGCGAGGCGATTATGCTGCGGTGCGCAGTATGCCGCAATAGAACGTCTCTCTCTCTCTCTCTCTCTCTCTCTCTAGGCTAGCGCCGGGCAAAAGCACGTAGTGTATATACGCGCTCTAGGGTTACGTCACGGCGCACGTTGCCACTGTGGCAGTAGTAGTAGTAGTAGTAGTAATTACGTAACGCGCGCCGGCTCTAATGAGCGCGCGGCGAGTGCGCACGGACGACGTGGGACGAGTATAGTGTGTATGTGTATGTGTGTGTACTTATACGCGTGTATAATGTAGTGCAAGAGTGTATATAAGAGCACTGGTGGAGTAATGCCAGAGGAGGTGGATCTGGGATGATTGACGGGGCGAGGTGGTTTGGGGTTGTGGAGGGGATGTTTTATTGATAAATCGGTTATGCTGCGGTCGTGGTTTTGTGAATTATTATATGTATTTTTTAACATTATTCATGTATGATAATCGGAGGAGTTACAATTTGTTAAATATGTAAATGTATTAACTAGAGTTAATTACGTTGACTATAAATGAATTGTTGATGGATCCAGAAAATTTTCATTAATGATTATATTCATGGAATAGCAAGCTTATGTATTATGAATTCACAAATTTGTATTGGATAAATTATATTATTTACAATAATATATTTACAGCTGTCTCCTATAGTTATATATTTCGCTGATGTTTACGAATTCGATTAAAACGTAAAAAACCGAGTTCATGGTACCAACATTATAATATAATAATATATAACATTCAACTATCCATTTTATTCAAATGTAGTCCCATTATACAATATCAGCATCTTGTCAAATTGCTGAACACACTTATACAACAGTATACAACAACCTACACAATAACAATTTTTCAAGTAATATATACCACTTTCCTGTACACTCGACAATAAGATACCCGTCCAAATTTCGCGCTAAAGGCGTCGATATTTCTCACACGTGCATGCATGCAATAGTTATATATGCGTTTCGCGAATTCCGCCACAATCGCACAGTGCTGCTGCTCACACATATAGACATAGCCACGTACATACTGCAAACCCATAAATAACGGGCGCACGGTATATATCGGCATACACGAATATAGACGTCTGCGCGACCATATATTAATTTATGGAAACTATTTCGCAAGACGCGAGAGTAAACGCACTCGCGGCGCGCTATATACACGAGACATAGACTCAATCTCGTGTGTAATTGAATAGCGGATTTATTTTAAGAACGCGGTGCGCGCGGGGGCATGACTAAGCGCAACATAGACTCGCGGCAGCAGCAAACAGAGTGATTTTCCGTACGCGCGTATATATATAGAGAAGTTTTACTGCCTAGATCTTAAAGCCGCAAATTATAAACTATGCGCGTAGCGTTACACAACGATACACATAACTTTATTTACCTATCCTGTGGTTATTGTGTTTCGCTTAATGGTTATAGTATAGTGGCATTGTCTGATGCGAGAGAGTTGAGAGAAGAAGTAGTGTGTATATATATATACAGCGGAATTACTTAATTCACCTGTTTTTTTTTTTTTTTTTTAATGGTGGGAGAAGGGATTTCGACAAGGATTGAAATTTATGCCTTTGCCGAATTCGCCGAATGGGATAATTTCGCGTACGGATTGGGAGAGGCTTTGGAAATCCACGAGTTGCAATGATAGTCTTTTACCGCAGAGAATTATTAAGTCGAAGGTAAGTATTCGGCAAATATAAGATTTAACGAACATGCTGCGCGTGTACGCTTGTTTTTTTTATAGAGTTTCATAATTGCACGGTATTGAATTTAACGACGATGTATATTATCTTCTATAGGTTTAATGTTGTCTCATTTTAGGTTGATGATTTCTTAGGTTACACTGTTAAAGTACTATAAAAAATTCTGATAAAATTAAAAATCTATTCTATAATGTTACAGATTTTATATACATTATATACTTACATACATACGATTATATTTCGAAGGCAACAGCATTGAGATTATAAGCCATTTAACGATTTCAAAGGAAAAAACACTCCGACTATACACAAATAACCCAACCACAACCAGCTAATTTTTCCACACAACAAAACCTATATAGCATATACACATTCTACGCTTATTCGTCATCATCTCGCTGCCATGCGCACGTGCAGCGACAACCTCGGCGACGACGCGCACGCTGCACTTCGCACGGAAAAACACAGTTAAACTTTTATTCCGGACGAAAGGCCGCGCGCGCGATGTTATCAATCCTCTGTTTACCTATACGACGTATATTATAGGTATAGACATATTTTTGAGCCCCCCACACACATACACTTCTCTTTTATATATACGCGCATGCAGACGCGTGCATATACGTCGTAAACGACTTCCGAGGATGATAAACAAATCGGCGCCGCTGGTTTACGGTCCGCGGCTAATTCGAGATAATCGGCTCGTAAAATTTCGCGTGGAAAGAGAGAGAGAGAGAGAGAGAGAGAGAAGGTCGAGTCGATTTATCCGGATGGCCGCTATATACCTTCAAGGAAGCTTGTATATGTGTGTGTGTGTGTGTGTTACCGCAAAGGCTGCGATTACGCGCGTCAGGTGTATATATATATATGTACGTAGGTTCTAGAGAAGATGCACACGTGATGATCCGGCCTTCGCTGGTCGCCTCGCAGATGATGCCGCTATTTGTCGTGCGTATAATACCGCAATGCTAAATGAGATTCCGGAAGGTTTTTGGCTCTGTCGTTATATATAGGTACCGATGTTATAGGAATTTCGTCGCGCTTGAGTTCTAACGCATGAGCGTTAATTGCTCGGCTGTCGTGGTTATATTTAAACTGCTCAAGGAGTCAATAATCGGCTAAGAGTATAAAATATTACGAGCGTTTTAAGATGTCGGAAGTATAGTGACTTCGATGACATTTTGAAAATGCGTATAGATTATAACAAAATTTAGCTTTCACGACCGCACCGTCGTTAATAAATAATATTCTCTTTTTATTTATTTTTTTCAACAAAATGCATTATTCATCATCGTGCGTCAATGAGTGGTATATGCTGAAGTGCAATAAAACGGTAGGTTTTATCACGCACGCATGTATTCCCAAAAAATACATAAATTATTTATATATAAATGGATCTCTGCTAATGTCGAATCGCGCGAAAATATGTATAAGCACAGTGTGCATTCAGAGTTAAAAAAAACGAGCGAGTCATCATCTTGGAACGGGAAAAAAACAAACAATATAACGCGCAATACGTCGCCCGATAGTAAGTGTATAAACGTTGGATAGGTCAGGCGCATCATATACGTGTATATACACGGATTTAAAACACAACCGACAAATGGCACGACGCGATGAAAACAATAGGTGATGAGCGCGATTAAAAATTGATTGATTTTGCGAATGTAGTAACGAGAAGCACATTTTTTTACTAGCTTATATGAACGATGTATTTTTGTAATATTTATAAGCGAAGAGTGAATAAATAAATGGTTGCATAACATACGCGGAGATCTGGTTTTCTGTGTGTTATTTTTTTGCTTTTTGTTATATATATATGTCGACGTAACGTATTTAAAGGTTTGTGAAAAAAAAATAAAGGAGAAACGAAGCGCGCGTTTCGTTATTTGCATGGCGGCGAAGGTTGTGCTTTTTATGCGGAGTTTATTTTTATCGAAACGTGAGTAGTTAAATATTATTACATAATAGTTTATTATGTGCATTAATTAAGTATAATTTAAAGATAACGTGCGCGTAAGCACTGCTCTTCGACTTTTTTATGTAGAGCCGCGCGGCGAGTTTGTAATTTAATGTTATAAAAACCTGTTTTGGTGTACCTTCGTCCGGACGTCGCAAATTGAAATAACATTTTCTTTTTTTTTCGGTGGCTATGACTTATATTTTAAAATTTATATGGTATTAAGTATGTAGTCATACGATGATTGAAAATGTCGAGGAGATTAAACTAATAAGTTTTTATTTTTACTCGTTGAATTTATTTTTACAATATTTCAGCATCATTAAATGCAAATCAAATAAATTTTGAGTTTCTTAAGCAAAGTAAAATTTATGATATTATTTCATGGAATGATATTATAAATAAATAAAATAAATAAAAAATATATGTAATATAACTAATTATCATAGTAATGTTTTGAAAAAAAATATAAAAAAACTTGTCGAATATGTACTTTATACAAGGTATCTTTAAAATCCACTTGTAATAATACTCAAGTTCAGCAATTTAATGTATGCATGACATGCACCAAGAAACAAAGTATATTCACCTCCGTAGCGATCCAACCTCGCGCGTAAAATCAACGAGGAATCGTCGACCACGGCGCGGTTAAGTTAGGTCAGTCTCTCCAACGGATTTAGCATATTACATCATTGGCATTGCGCGTATGTACGTACGTACGTACGTACGAAGGTATATACGAACAGAGAAAAAGAAACAAAAACGTGCGAAGCATTTGGCGAATGCCTAAAAGCAGCCAAAACACGACGACACTAGCCCGCACGGCGTTAACTTGTGTCTCGGGTAAGTAATCCAGTCGCGTAACAAGAGGAGGTGACACGGTTTTACCTTGGAACGGGTTTTCTTTCTTTTTTTTTTTAATTTATCTCGTGATGTGGTTTTGGAAATAAAATGTTTTTTTTAAGCGAGGTTGCGAGTTTTTTTTTGAGAAGCGAGTTTGAATGTAGTTTATGAAGAATAGTAAATTTAATGGCAGAGGAGTGATAGTATATGCAAGGTGAATTAGTAAGCGAGAATGAAGCTTCATTTATGCGATTATATTTTTTTTTGGAATAAAATACAAAATTTAAATGTTATGATCGTCAGAATATATGTATATAGTGAACAGAAAATTCATTCTGAAATGATGAATAATTTTGAAAATCGGAGTATTATACGGTTTCATTCAATTTAATCAAATTGTTGCACTAATTTTAAATAATTAACGACGAATTGATGAAGCTATAAATTTAGTTACAAAGTCCTATTACTAAGTAATCATCTCAATGATATTCCATTTAATTTGTAAGCATCGATTTGGAATGAAATTTCCGTACAAATAATAGAAAAATTACAATACAATTATTATACGTTGTATTCAAGTACTATTTATATATATAAAAGAAGAAATGACAGGATATTGTGATTAAAGAAGCAATGCGATTGGTTGGTGGTTCAATATCCGGTCTGAATATAGCGTCAAAATTCAAAATGTTAAGATATAAAATGAAGATTTTGATATGGAAATTAATTAAATATTTTATGTGTAGCATTTGAGTAAATCAATTAAATCATCATTAAATTATTCAATATTCCAATTGATTAAAATTTTGTGTCTAAAACTTTAATTACAAAATAAATGTTGTTTCAATTTGTTTCCTAACATCAAAATTTAGAATTCAAATCTGTTATTTAGTGTAACTAGTCATGTCTAAACGCGCTTCACGCGCCACTTTTGTTTTTGTAACCTAGCAACCCATTACTTCCATCAACCAAATCACGAATAAAATTATTTAACAACAAATCCATCATTTTTTTAAGATAGAAAATGTAATATAGTATACTTTCTGAAAGATAATGTCAATTAAGTCAATTTTTCAATAGACAAAGGGGCCCATAAGTTAATACTATAAGATTGTTGAAAAATGATAAATTTTAAAAATGTAATAGGCGAATTTGTAGCTCCGGAACTTTTCAACTATAATAGGCACATGAACAAGGCCAAAGGTACAGTTACGCTCTATGAAGAAGTACCTAAAATACTGACGAGCATAACAAAATACGAAGAGGCGTCTTAGAAAAATCATTAAGAATTAAAAATTTTGGAGCAATGTGCAGACGTTTTTAGAAATTTAGAGTTTTCAATTTTTTTCTATGGGTTAATTAAATACATTTCTGTGAATCTAATTCAACAAAAAGATTAGTTATTAAAAAAAAAATACAGGTAATGTGTTGCAATACGTTGAATGTTAAAAGTATTTGTGGATTTGGCCATATATAAAATAAGTGGAAAATTTTCTCCTTTGAATTCATCACTCAAAGATATAAAACAAAATAGCACACCGAGTGTTTTGAACAATTCAAAACATTGCCACGAATCACCGCGTTGAAAAATGCAAACGCACGTCGTCGCATCGAGAAAAAAGTGCCAATCTTATCATCGATGCACTCGGAGACAAAATAAATGTCGTACCTAATGCGGCTCTGCTAAATTAAAAGCGGCGGCAACGACGACGGCGACGACTGTTTTTGTCTGATTATTCATGAAGCACGCAAAAAGATGGCCTTGCCGTTAATAACAGCGCGCGGGACGATTCGCTCGCGGGAGAGGAGCACAGAAAAAAATGTCCGCGATGTGTAAACGTGCGTGCACATATATGTGTGTGTATGTGTTTGTGTGCTCTCGAAACGAAAACAGGATGACACCGAATCGAATCTCACGTCGTGAAATATGCAAACTTTAGCGATACGAATAAACCGATGCCTTCGATGTTTTTCTATATAGTGGATGCGAGAAATGTTGCAGAGATCATTGTGGTATGGATTTGAATTTTTTGTGGAAAGAAGGTTAATTTGGTGAAATTCGCTTCTTTTAGGTTTATATATAGTAATTGTTACTTGTTATCATTTTATGCTGTATTATATACTTATACAAATGTGTAAATATATGCTGGTAAATATCAAAACTTTCTTTGCATGTAAAAATATATGTTGATTATAGTCGCGAGTAAAATAATATTTGTAAAAATTTGCAAATCATTTTAACCTCTTGCCCAGTAAATTACCACACGTATTAAATTTTATCCTCAAATAAAACCGAACCTCTTCACCAATTCAACTTTACATACTTCTCGGCCCATAATCCTCTAACAAATCAGTCACCTCCTCTCCTAAAAATAAAAAGTCACCTCATTGATATAGCATTACGCAAACCGTAGCGATAACGCACAAAGAAAAGATCGCGTGCTCCTCCTCCGCTATACTATACATGACTGTATCGCAAGGTCAGTACACTCCGAGCGCGTCGCGATGCACTGCTTCGCCTTATTTGTTTTTCCCGCGCGCGTTGTCTGCGCGGATTATATACTTTTCCGCTCGTTTCGAATTCATTGTGCAACGCGACAAGAGAGAGAGAGACAATGACTCTACGAGCGACAACGATTACATTGCCGTATGTGTGTGTATATGTGTATGAATGTACATCGCGGGGTAAGCGTGTGTTATACGGTAATGGCGCGTGTATTACAGAGGAATAATACATGGCACGTAAAGAGCGAAGACGAGAGGGAGTTTTTATTGGGAGGTTGAATATTAATCGACCATTATGTCGCTGAAGTTTATTGATTTTAATTAGGATTTCTCGGGAAATGTCAGTGCGAGTATGTGGATATAATGGAGCGAGGTATTCGATCGGAATGGTTACGAGTATTTCGTATGCTAGTGAGGTATATTTAAGGTATAATATATCGGTGACTCCGAGGCATAACGACATAAGTCCATTTTTTTGAAAATCGGGAAAACCTTGTATTTTGTATCTTTAAATGGGTCTCTTTCATTTAAAACTGTCAGTAGTAGCTAAAATATTGTCCTACACCTACGATCTACGGAAAACGTAACAACGTAAGTCCATTTTTCAAATTTAGTGCGCGGCATAACAACATAAGTGCAGCAGTGATTTATTTTATCCAACCAAAATGAAGATAAAAATTATTTTATATAAAATATATACAATAATTAGATAAACTTTATAATTTTACAAACGTTGAGTGCATAAACGTAAGAATTTTGAAAATTAGTTCATAATACTTGTTTTTTTACGAAATAAAAAAAATGCTTTTTAATTTATCGCGAATTCAAGTTGTATTCAAGTTGTGTTCAAATTGTATTCAAGTTGCATTTATTTTTAACATAATTATTCAGTGATTAATTATTCATTTTGATCGGAATTCATAATTAAATTAAAGAAAATGATCGAAAAATAAACGGGAACAGGACTATTTGATAAGTCCAAGTTCCCGACATAACGACATAACTACATACTTTTTTGAGTTTTCACGAAGGAGAAAATTCATAACCTGGTCATACCACCGTGTAAATAGTTGTTTTAAATGTGTTAATTGATTAGTACAGTATCGCATCCAATCTCATTTATTTCGATCTTACGAATAAGTTTGAACATTGAAGCCCATTTTTTTCAGAAACACAAAAAGTGGACTTATGTCGATATGCCTCGAAGCCACAGATATATTATATCGATTGTGTTACGATTCATGAGTGTTTTAAATAGAAATGTGTGATAGTTTAGTTGTCTTTTTTAAATATATACGGGTGGTCATTGATTCCAAATTTCAATATTTATGCCTATAAAATAAATTCTATAACAATTAGTTACTCAACAACTATAAACATTAATTTCTCATAATATTTTAATATAGCCGTTACCCAGCTCGTATATACAACCGATTATCAAAATACTCGCCGGTAAAATCGTTACAAAATATATCAACCAGCCGGTCTATTGTCCTGTCGTTATATATATGATATACGGGCCAAAATCGTGACTCCATTTTAAACCGAGGATTTCGAGCGCAATCATTACATTACTAATTTTTTTTTCTTCTTTCCAACATTTACATACTTATTACCCTACCATACATATATATACATCGTACACAGCGACTATACATCTGATTACCACGAGCGAGGGATTTTGTCACGAGCCTCTCTTTGCGCGCGACCTCGGCAACTCGTAAACCTCACCTCGTATATATATCTAAATAATACACCTCTCTCGCTACGAGTACGCGTACGCTCGCTATTACCGTAACGTTTGTTAAAGTTTTGTAACCCGTATACTCATATATATACCGACTACGCGATAATGTCATAATGGCCGCACTTTAACGCGCAATTAATTCCTGATTTCGAAAACCAAAAACGAAAGATAAAAAAAATGTATAAGAATAACAACGTGGTACCCTATACCCATATAGTCATAGCCTAAAAGTGGACCATTATACATCGGAATTCCTCTTACGCATTATTATACTAGGGAACAATAAAAAAAATACGTGTATACAGCGTCCGCGCGTGTGTTAAAATTGATAAAAGACCGTGCAGCACCTCGGCGATTGGAGAGTAAACGAGGTAACTATCTTAGGGTGCATATATAGCAGTAGCAGCGTGTAGTACAATGATAGGTCCGGTGAACGGGAAACTAGATGTGCAGTTAGCGCGCGCGCGCGAGCACAAGACTTGACTATATCGGCGTTACGTAACTCTAGCTCGCGCGGTACTTCGTAAAAGTCATTATTTATTACTGCACAGTTAGTAATTACCCTGTGTACAGCGCCAAGTGTAGGGTATATATATATATATAGATATACGCATACTGCATATATACGAGATTTGGTACACACCGCAGTTGTGTGGAAAATTCGCGCGTTTTGGCCTTCATATATAGCCGACAGCGCGACTGAGGGAGGAGGAGGAGGGTCGAAAAATTGTTGTTTTCGTTGCGCGCGTTTGACCTTCTTACGTAATATTACCGTAAGTGTTTTATCACTGGCAATTATTTGTGTAATCGTGATTCGATGTAAATTTATGCGTTTAAACGCTAAGCTAGCAACGTGTGGTTACAACGTTGTACACAGCATCATGTGCGTGTAGATATATATATATATAGGCGAACCTGAAATTACATACATGTTGAATTGAAAATTCTCGGTGAAATTGACTTGTCGCTGGAGCTTACAAAGTAGGCTAATTGTTGTTAATGATTTTGTTGCAATAACATTGTTGAACATTGTTGCAATAATTCTGAATTTTCGTAGAGTTTTTGTTTTCCAATAACCACATTAATATATATTTCGTAAAAATAAAAAAAAACCATGTACAACAAATAAATAATTTAAAGATAAATCCATTCCTATATTTTGTGTACACGCTCCTACCGAAACCCCCATCAAAATCAACGTGACCCCACCGAGTAAACAATAATTCGCCATCCAATCTCCTTACATTGGTATGCAAACACCCGCACACCGCAACATTCCTCTCTCTTTCTCTCTCTCACTCTCACTCAATTCATACCCCACCTCTCCCAATCAATTACGATGACGCAAACAAATAACAACCGATATTCATGCAATAACCAACTCAATCAATCCGTACACTTTCTCTCTCTATCGTGCCCTATCAGTATTTCTCTTCGTCCCTCTCTTCCCCAATCACACGATACTCGTATCGCTTATATACGTGCAAAAACATTACTACGCGTATACACCTAAGTGTGCAATATATTCGGTGTCGCCTCCGCACGAGCTAAAAATGCATACGGCACAGTATATCAGTGGTCGCGTACGATGACCTGTCTCGCATATATATATATATATATACCTATACGCCGGCGTTGCTATACTGATGTTCCCTCTCTTATCGAATTTTCAACGTCGTATATATACGCTGTGTTGCTTTTTTCTATGTATTCATACGTGTGTGTGTATATATACACGTAGAACGGTTATATTATTATCATCATCGGGGAAGTACCTGACGAGCCCGCCGAGTATTATAATGTTTATCAGTCCTGTATATATATAATATGTGTAAGTGCGTCTGTGTATGTGTTATTTGTATCACGCGCGTAATTGCGGGGGAGATGGCGTCGAGATTACTTCATTGTTGTCGTGTATATACACACGCGTGTATATGTATGTTTGTATGTTGGTGTTCTGTTAAGTCATCCTTGGATGGACGCATGTAGGTGTGAGGTTCGAGAGAGGCGAGTGAAGTCAAGTGAAGGGAATAGATGTGTATAGCGGAGCGCTGAAGTTACTGTTACTATATACCGCTCCCGTGTATTATATATAGTATGGGTTTTGTAATACACAACTTCGTGTAGGATTAACTGGATTGATTGCTTCACATATTGCTATACGTATATATGTATGTGTGTATAATCACGAGTGAAGACAGAGCCGACGAAGTGTATAAAGAGTCACCTACATTTATACTTGAAGTTTGACTTCGGTTTATCGCGAAAAGACAAATGTCAGTGTTAAAGTCAATCTGTTTTGTATATACGTGTATATATATATATATATAGATGTACAAATGAGCACGATAATAACTTGATAATTCGCGCGGGCATTTAATTGCATTCTTGACCGAAATTCACGGAATTAATAATTGCACGCTCGTAACGGTTTCGAACTTAATTATTCAACCCAGTTATATTCAACACACTGACGCGTATAATATAATATCTGAATATATATATACACGTTGCAACGAAGTTTCGTAAATTATATCTGCTGAAAACATTCTTAAACATCGCGATTACAGTTCCGTCATAATTCCCCGTCATCCCACCACCCCTCTTCCCCCCATGCATATATGCGTAATTTTCAAAGTAAATAAACCCGCACCGCCAGCGCGTCGTTGTCGCCGCTCCCCCGCAACAGCAGCCATACTTACACGCACCGCGCGGTGTAACGGTAATAGATATTTATCGCAAGCGTCTGCGCGCTTAATCGGACTTCCCGCGTATGTATATACATATACGCGTACACACAAATACACAGAGCGATAACAATTGCGTTGCGTTGCGCAACTGTAACCAACGCATACACATATAGTCTGCGCTCTTCTATGTACACGCGGTTTCCGTAGTAATGGTATAATATGTATTATACGCGTATATCGAGGAAAGTAACATACGACATCTTTGTACTTATATACGACCGCTGTACAGATAATGCACGCAATATCACTTGTTTCTTCCTGCGAGCAAGACACCCTCGTTGGAATATCAATGCCGGAAAGCGCGCAGTGTTGCGGCATTTAAAAATAAACTTTTAGAGTGCGATGCGATGAGTATATATATAGGTATGCGTTGTATGTATGTATGTGTATAAGCGCAAGTTATTTGTCGTCCGTGAAGACGATTAGTATACGCATGGTCAGATGTTAATCGACGTGTGAGGCGTCCTTTTGGAAGGAGGAAATTAAGTGGTGCGAGATTGTAAATACGTTTATCGCCGATTGATAATATACCTGAGCGAAGGAGAACGCTGGTGAAGGAGAATAATTATATGCTGTAATGGTATTGGGAAGAATAAGAATGAGGAGCGTGCACAAAACTCGTCGTGTGAAAGATTTTATCGAGAGATGATGATGTTTTTATACAGTGGTTTCTTGCAAAATCAGATGAAATTTTTGAATCGATTGAATTGTTTTTATGTCAAGTATTTATTATTAAGAAATAACCTGAACTATTTACAGAACAGAGTAATATGTTTGAACGCAACGAATTTGGATTTCGCGCCAAATGTGTAGCATGATTCGCCTGCGGCTATCAGATGGCGCCTCACTGTCCGTCACGCTTCTGCAGCAAAGCTCGCATGCTGAGTTAGACCGCATATTGAATCCCATGAAATTTCCGGCTACAAAGCTGATATATAACATGATATAGTAGTTTTTGATTTTTGAAACTATGTACTTTTTCAAATAATCGAATTGCCTTATTATTTAATATATTTCTCGTAATTTGTGAGCTATTATGAATTATGTATGAAACTAACAAAACAGTAAATTATGCACAAATCTTATAATGAATAAATTCATCAAATACGAAATTTGTAAATTATATTTTTAACAATTTTTTAATTAAATCTTACCCTACTATGAGATCACCACAATAAAATGCAAACATCCATAGGTTATTCAAATGCTTTGTTATAAAAAATAATTTTCCTAAACTTTACTGGATGCTTTATTCCATACCCTGACTCTACATTTTCTCAACCAATTAAAAATCAACAACAAAACCCTCCTAATACCGCACCTTTCCAATCCTACAACTAATGACTATGCTAACGACATTTCTAATTTCGCGCTAATCGTTCGTATGCTATAAAGATATTTGCAATTTTCCACGTCGTACACTCGGACCTAGAAATAGTTATTGCGCTTCTTCTAGTCGAGACAAAGTCGACCTCGCATGCACACGCGTGCCGAGTGTCGTCGTCCTTCCCGCACGGGCACATCATCATCATCATCACCACACCACCCGCGATGTGCGCGCAAAAACTAAAATAATTTACGTGTCGAGGAACGTACGTCGATTGCTGATCGTGATGCAATTCTGGCGAATTTAGCGGACGGTGTGGTTACAAATATAATAAGTATCTTATAGTTGAAAATGTTTATACACTTGGTTTCATCAGTTTTGTAGTGAATGACGGGTAGAACATATCGTGAATCAGACGTGAATTATAAATCTATCAAAAAAAGTTCTTTTTCCATTGTTAATTGACTGATACAAGCCAAGTAATTTTATTAAATCGAAAAACTGAACAAACCTTTCCACTACTCCCCTTCTTTCCTCCAAAAAAGAAGCTATAACCAAATACCTGAAAATCCAGCTCCATAAACACTAAAAGTCAATTACCACGCACGCACGCTTACAGGTATAGTATGTATACACATCCGAACCCGTAACCGCGTGGGCGTCGCATCCATACCCTACATACCCACTTCACCATCTCTCCTTCTCTCTTCCCCTTCTCTCTCTCAGGAAATAGACCCATACCTCCGTGCATCTTTCGCGTTGTGCAATAATTCTCTTCTCTCCTTCGCTCTTCTCCTCTCTTTCTCTTCTCCTTCTTTGTTCACGCGACTTATATATATATACACACACGCGTATTGAAAAGAAGCTGCGTGAGCGCATCGTGTGGAAGAAAGAATCGCGCGCAGCTCTCTTAACGAAGTCGCCCAAGAATATACACACACATACACGCATGCATAAAGCGGACAAAGAGAGAAAGAGAGAAGAGAGGGACTATAGTTCCCGAAAGCGCAAGCGCACGGAGAGGGAGGAAGAGGAGGAAGATTGGCGTCGGTATATAATCGTCTATACCTCCCCGCCACACTGCCGTCGTCGGGTGCGTGTATTTTTTGACCCTGAATGCACGCCGCGGCCGCTGCGAGTTCGACGGCCGCACGCCGCCCGACAAGGTCGCGCTCGTCCTCTCTGCACGTATATAGCCGCGCGCGCGCATCGTGCGCATGATGCAAGAGTAGCAGCAGCAGCAGCAGAAGCAGCGTTTCTCTCTTTCTTTCTTTCTTCCTTCCTTTCGTTGTCGGTTCATCTCTTTCACTCGCATATACTCGCGCGTGCGGTTCATCTTTTTGCCAACTCGGAGAATATGTATATATATATATATATAGGTTTGTGTTTATAAAATCGGTTCAGAGCAATATATGGCGCATGTATATAGAGCTATGTATATGCAAGAGTGATAATACTTGTAGGTGATTTTCCATTTTTTAATGAGTGTATTATAAGAGCTAGAGGTTATAGGGTATATATAGTATGGCGATTGGAAGTTGTGAAAGATAAACTTTGTTTTGTATTGAGAATCATGGTAATATCGTTTATCGGTGTAAATATATGTAATAAACTATTATCAGGAGAAATGCCACAGGAATCTTTTTATTTCTAGCATAAGGAAATGCATTACACGAGAACCGATAGAAGCGTCGAACTGGGAGTCTATAGAGATCTGGTCGCGGTCACACTTAAAATTATAGTGGTAAAAACCAAATTTCATCGTGCCAACGATACGCCAATTGACGTAACGGAAGTTTTCTTCGAAATCGTCGCTATGCAGTGTCTCGTCAAGACGCACATCCGGATACGAAGAGAGTAGGTACTTCACGCAACTTACGTGAGATGGAAAAAGATTTACTGCGGACCGTCGTGAAATTTCGTAACGTTTTTTTTCGGTATATCTTTTTAATACAGGATCTGATACTATATATATTTTTTTTTTTGGTATTTACTAGTTCTTTGGGGATAAGAGGTTGTTGATAGGAGATCCATGCTTGACAATATACAGTTTAGCGTTGATCAGGAAAGATTTGTCGGTGTTTATGTAACGTCCAAGATTGACTTTTGATTTAGTTCCCGGAAAGATAAAGAAGTATATAACAACAAATATATATCTATATATATTTATTTATTAGAAGAAACGATTGATCGATATCTGATAATTTTTATAACGCAACATAAAGATCAAATCCGCACTGATCTACTTTTATCTTTAAATAATTCAGATATAAAAACCACACGCTTGCGCCACGCCTACGCTCGATTTCGGCTACATCATCGTGAATTACATAATTTCTAAATCCGCTCGAAAAACACACACTCACACATATATACCAAACAAACGATCAATAATATACGTCCACTATACGGTACGAAGTCCGATTCTACGCTCTCCCCTTCCGTTCGATAACACTTTTTATCATCCTGGTATATATGCGCACATATATATATATATATATATATATATATACAACAACCATATATACGCGATGCATTCGCCTGCGCCGACCGAAACATGTTATTTAAATAACACACGAGGCCGATTCGCTTTATTAACTATCTTATCTGAATTCGCGTAAAGTATGCGGCGCTTTTTTATATATATATATATATACGTACGTTTTAATGTTTCGACATCACTCACGGAATCTCGGGCGCACCTTATCACGCGAATTCTCGTATGTTTTGAAAACTTATTATATGTATATACGAGAGTAAAAGAGTGCTATACACAAGTGCGAGTTACAATAAAGAGAGATGTGTCAAGGTAAGATGAGCGATAAGACAGTGTATATAGCGATGAGTTCGCACGAATTTTCGTGGCCACATGCGTGCGTGCCAATTCGGTGCTTTCCGGGTTTTCCGCTCCACTTTGGTTTCGAAAATACGACGTCTGTGTGTGTGTCTGAATTGAGGTCAGGTTTGATTGCTTTATCGTGTTTTGATCTTCGCCCGTTCTGTCTATTTTGTAAATTCGAGCGATCGTGTAAGATCACGGCTATTGGTGGATTTTTTTTATGCGTTAAGATTAACACGTAGATATACTATATCGAGATGAGCTGTACGTTTAGCTTACATTCTGATTCGTAACGTGAGAAATTAGGTCAATTGTGATTTGTTGAAGATATTGTTATGTTTTAAAGAGTACTGCGCGATCTGTTGTGTTATGATTTTATAATCTTAATAATGTACAGCACTTTCATTTCTTTATTATCATTCAGTTAAAAAATAACCGTAACTGTATTATACAGCATTACTTATATTTATATTAATGTGTTATTATATAGCATATTACTGTCAATATCGTGTAAATGATTGTTTTACGAGAACCTCTATACGTATTCATTATTTTATAAAAAAAAAATAAATTTCATGCTCGACTGGCCGACGCTCAAACATCCTGAATTCCAAAAAATCGTTGACTGTTTTCGTTCGGAACGAGATTAGCAAGTCGAAAATCGCTTCTCTTTCAAAATCTAAACGCCAATAGCATATGTATATATATATATTCGGCAACCCCTCGTAAAAGAAGAATTCGCTCGTATGCGGTGTACACAATCGCGGCGCTTCCGCGAAGTGCAAAAATTGCTCTCTTTCTCTCTCCTTCTTTTCTCGGATCGCGCTGCAGTGGTAGCACGGGATATGCATCGAAAACATAACAAACAACGCGTAAACGGGGAGAGAAAGAGAGAGAGGGAACCGGATGAGCGTCATTACGGTGGTTCATCAGGCTTCATTGAAGTCATGCATCGTCGCAGTGCTGTGCGAGCTACTATGGTGTACTTTATATACTTCCCCATGGCTTGGACGGTAGTTATAGATGACAATATTATAGGATCTGAAAATAGAATCATTGCGTTAGATTATTTTATTCGTTTTTACATTGATTAGCGTGAAAGAAACATGAAATTATTCGAAATTTAGTTAGAAACCTATAATCTTAGCATATTATTATTTTTAATATAGAATGATGTAAGCAAAGTTGCTATTACTCACAGAATTTCATTATTGCACGAAGTCTTATACTATCATGATAAAAAATTGCTCATTCATGTATTATTTCATAAAACGCTTCCGAATGATATATATTGCAACATCGATGAAACCTAGAAAAACAAGCTCGAGTAACTTCCTCTATCTATAACTCACCGCAATAATCCTCGACTCACGTTCCTCCAATGATGCAAAGCAACGAAACTAAAAGTATAAACATCGCACAATCATCAACATTTACAACTCCCAATTATTTTTCACTCCATACGCCAACAGGAAAAAAACTGTCTTCCCTCACGTGGTTGACCATTTAATTTTCCCCAATCTCTCTCCTCACGTTTTTCCTGTGGTGCTCAATAAAAAAAAAAGAAAACCACCGAGAACACGTGGCGACGACAACTTGCATAACAGCCGCACACTCGTGCGTTGTATTTTTTTTCCTATAAACGCTCTGCCGACGGCAATTTTTATCAATGGCTCGACTCGCGCGGAATCCTCACGTGTGCGCGTCCCTCCGCGCGAGTGAATCATTAGCCGCGAAGGCTGCACGCGTGCGCGGCGCAAGATTACGAGCTCCGCGTATACATACGTAGCAAGTGTCGAATATATATATCTATAGTTTTTACATACTCTATCTATTTATCTATCTATATATAGGTATATACGGGGCCTTCGCCGCGTGCGCGATGAGCAGCGGTTTGTTTACGCACGGGTGAGGTTACATAACGACGCAGTATAAGAGAGCGAGAGAGAGAGACTTAGAATAGACTCGTTATTATTTCGAGTTCACAAAGAAATAACGTTGGCGGCGGTGGTAGTGGTGGTGGTGGTGCGAGAGAGGTATATTAATAATTGTAATTGTGCGTATAGGCTCGCGTGCGCGCGCATGCTGCTTTTGAGATTGCGTAATATAGGTACGTGCGCGCTGCGACACGCGCAGTTGGGGCTGTTTTTAAATCGGGACGAAAATAATTGCGAATTTAGTTGATGGGTATGTGAGTGTGATGTATATGGGATCTGTCGCCAGGGTTGGGATCGGGAATTGCGTTAATGAATCATTATGTATATATATCTGTGGCTTCGAAGCATAACGATATAAGTCCACTTTTGGAGTTTCTGAGAAAAATGGGTTTCAATGTTCAAACTTATTCGTAAGATCGGAATAAACGAGATAAGGCGCGATACTGTACTAATCAATGAACATATTTAAAACAAATATTTACACGGTGGTTTGACCAGGTTATGAATTTTCTCCTTCGTGAAAACTCGAAAAAGTATGAAGTTATGTCGTTATGCCGGGAACTTGGATTTATCTAATAGTCCTATTCTCGTTTATTTTTCGATCATTTTCTTTAATTTAATTATGAATTCCGATAAAAATTAACAATTAATCAATGAATAATTATGTTAAAAATAATACAACTTGAATACAACTTGAACACAACATGAATACGACTTGAATTCGCGATAAATTAAAAAGCATGCCGGGGACTTGGATTTATCTAATAGTCCTATTCTCATTTATTTTTCAATCATTTTCGTTAATTTTATTATGAATTCGGATCAAAATTACACAGGCCCACAAAAAAAGTATATTGCTTTGGGGTTAAGACAACATTATTCCTACGTATTTTGACCATCTGAACTCGAATCGACACTAAAAATTGGGGGTCGCTTAGCGAATTTCGAAGATAACCTTAACAAATCGTAAAAAACCATGATTTTTAGTAGTGAAAGCTTAAAAACAATGAATATGATTTGTTTCAGGTTGAGACGCCATTCTGAAGGCTTAAAAACGAGAATTTCATTTGTCTTAGGTTAAGACTAACCAGATTTTATTAGTAAACGCATAAAGACACTTATGTCAGTCTGTCCTGACTTGCAGACTATAAGAAAAACAGAAAACAACAGCAGGCTGAAGGCGAATCTAAAGATGGCAAAGTTATCCTATTAAAACGAGAAAATTTGGCAATACCGGCATAGTTGTCATTTGTAAGGCCAGTTTGGTGATCAGAACTCTTCTGACTGTAGTACTATAACGGAATTTAGTGACTGAAAACCTGCATGAGGCCTTAAATGAAGGTGATCTTATAAACGACAACTAAATTGGTTTATGCTTACGAATGTGTTTGTCATCGAATGACCTATACATAGGATTTCTACGTCGTTTTTTGCGATTATTAACGTTATCTTCGAAATGCGCTGAACGACCCCCAATTCTTATTGTCGATTCGTGTTCAGATGGTCAAAATACGTAGGAATAATTTTGTCTTAACCCCAGAGCAATATACTTTTTTTTGTGGGCCTGTGTTATCAATTAATCAACGAATAATTATATTAAAAATAATACAACTTGAATTCGCGATAAATTAAAAAGCGAATTGATGAACGGACAGCTCTCAGAAATATTATTTTAAGTATTGACATATTATTTGCCTGAAGAGGGTCGTAATAAAATAAAACGACCGAAACGTCGCAAATTTAATAAATTTGTTGTTAATTAATTAAGTAACTGCTGGTAGTAACCTTGGTCATTTGCTGCATTATTGGAATAAATTAAAAAGCATTCTTGTTATTTCGTAAAAGAACAGGTATTATGAACTAATTTTCAAAATTCTCACGTTTACGCACTTAACGTTTGTAAAATTATAAATTTTATCTAGTTATTGTATACATTTTATATGAAATAATTTTTGTATTCAATTGGGTTGGATAAAATAAATCAGTGCTGGACTTATGTTGTTATGCCGGACACTAAATTTGAAAAATGAACTTATGTTGTTACGTTTTCCGTATATCGTAGTTTTAGAGCAATATTTTAGCTACGACTGACAGTTTTAAATGAAAAAGACCCATTTAAAGATACTAAATTCAAAGTTTTTCCGATTTAAAAAAATGGACTTATGTGGTTATGCCTCGGAGCCACAGATATAGTAAGAGAGATCGTGTGATCTCATTGATATATGTATAATGCGGCGTTGGTTAAGAGAAAAGCCAGACGATCGAGTGACTATATTGGTTACTTATACTTATTTTTTCTAGTGCATACTGATTATCGGTACTCCGATAAGCACAATATTAAAATAATTTGATAATTCCAACGACAAATTTAATGAAAATTGCAAACCAACAGCTCGAATTGACAAATCTTTATATTAGACCATTATACAAATGTACATTATCTGTATACCACGGCAAACCCTTGCGAACCAACTGGACGTTTTGTAAGCCAAGGCCACCCCTAGAAGTACATAAAGATACATGGCATGAGTAATAAGACAATAAGTGTCTTATTCGACAAAGAGAAAGAGAGAAGGGAGGGCTATGTACAAAATTAGATCCTATATACGCGCGATCTACATGATCATTACATCACAAAAGCTTTCAAACCTATTATTTCTGTTATCATAAATAGCAATTCTATTCCGAGCGCACGTGCACGCGCGCGAGAGTGCCGGCAACTGCATTCGCTGCTATTAATAATCGCCGAATGAAATCAAGCAGTTCTGTCAGTAACCTTCTTACATTGAAATTACAACATCAAGAGGCTTGAGAACCCAAAGTGAATTGTATGTATCTGTTTGTTTTGAAATGTTTTTTGTTTTTCATTTTTAGATGTATATAAGTATCTGATGGTTCAGTGGTAATATAGATGATTAGCACGTGTCGTTTAATTATAATGTGATCTAGCTATAATACAGAGTGAGGTACAGCTGTTTCATTTATCTTCAAATTTTGCTTTGATGGTTGTAAGACTATCAGAAAAATGAATGTTTCTTAGCGACGTTTTATGCTAAACAGAGAAAAATAATTTACAAAAATGATCACTTTGATTTGTAAACGTTAGAAGATTTAAAATACCCCAAAGTTGCCATAATTCATGGAGATTTTCATTACAAATTATCATGATTTTTTTTTTTTTGATAAATTAAGTCTATATTACTTTTATAATCAGACGTGGCAATTTTGATTGTAACATTGTTCTCAATAGACAGTTGAGTTTATAAATTATTAGAAACATGGAAAAAGTAATGAGAACATCAAAATTTAGAAAAATAATATGAACTCTAATGTGACTTATATAGCAATAAAGATCGATGTTGAATGAAAATTATACTGGTTACTAATTAGGCAAAACTCTTTCCACAAGTTTTCGGTTTAATTCTCCTGTATTTATAATAATCGTTTGATTATTCTTTAATTCGTTTTTTCATTCAATTGCGTGTGTGTGTATATATATATATCAAGATAAATAAACGAAGCTAAATTAAGAAATAAACGCCTATATTTCATATCTATCTCAAGCTTTATTTATTTCTTCATTTGACATCGACTCTGTAAAAATACCAACTCACCCTATTCGTGCACCACCCTAAAAAGCTCCCAACAAATAACCTCCAAAATCTTATTAAAAAACCACCATCAACCCTCTTCTCACAACCCAATACTGAACGGATACCACACTGATATACGCTATCCTCTTAAAAATAGATCTCCTCTCTTCGCGCTCATTCTCGTGCACGCTTCTAACCATCTCTCTCTCTCTCGCTCTTTCAATCCGCACGTTGCAGAAAACGTGTTACACTGGCTTGCTCGGCGCTTTAACCCGCTCGCTATGTCATAACGTAACGAGCCTGTTCTCCCTCTTTCTCTCTCTCACTTACTCTTTTTGCTATATACCACAACGCAGGGGCTTTTTCTCGCTCGCGGGCGCGTGACTCCCTTAGGTGTACAATGGCCGGCGGCGGGCGGTGTCACGTGTAGTGGACCCTCCGGCAGCTTACGTAGCCGCTCACGCGACGGCGACGACGCGCGCGCGTGGTTGCGACGACGATGGCAACGACGACGACGACGACGACGAACGACGATGATGAGGAGGTGGTCTTACGTGACGATCGGCAGTTGCTATATGCTGATGGTGCTGATGATGACAGCTGCCAGTGAGTTTGTATTGTAGAAATAAGTAATGGATGGGTTATGGTGGTTGGATGGTTTGGGGTAATTTGATGGATTCGGTATTGTGTTGTTTGTAGGAAATGCTAATTTTTTGAAGGTGTGGGTATAGGATTTTTTAAGAGACAATTTGAAATATTTTGATGTTCGATTGTAATAAATAAAAATATATCAATCTTTTCTTTTGAAATACTATACAATTGATATTCCCGCAGTAACAAAGTTGCAGCTAACATTGTAGTTTGATGATATATGATCGAGAAATAACGTCCGATGTTGAAATCTTAATGGCTATAAGCTGGCGAATTTTCCGCTCGATTCACAAAGATTTATGTCAAAAATGTTAAAAATGATTTGCCAACTGCCTCGTGATTAACGTGACACTTTTATAATCCTAGATTCTTCGCCGACTGTTTATCATCGCATAAAACACTTATACATATATATGTATAACGCACGAGGAAAAAATTTTGTGTCTGCGTGGCAATTATTAAAATTGCGATCGTTAGCATCGATAAATAAATCTAGATGTGAAATTGGAGCGACATTTAAAGTCAAATTTTACCGCTATAGGATTCACGAGGCCATGACGTTTGCATCAAAATTTATTTAGCATATCACGAGATCGACTAGACTCAATTTCATATTTATTGGTCGAACGGGTGATTCTCAATAAACGTAGTGTAAAAAACACATGCAAAAACGAGTTTGCTCCAATACTATACGGTAAATAAAAGTACGCATCTGTATTACAATGAAAACGTTTCCGCGAGTGAACGATTTTCGAAGAAACAGCGAGAAGCAGCAACAAACACTCAAGATCCATATAATTCGATTGCGCGACAATTCCCCGATTTCGTTTTATTTGGCTTCCGTACGCTTTTAGCTTTCGCTAAACTTATAAACATCCGGCTTACGTGTATATATACGCTAAATTTCACTTTCGCCGCACGTTGAATCGCGATTATTCTTTATGCTCTTTTGTTTCGGCTCTATTTACCGAGTCAATTTTGAGCGCTACGATTGAATTTCAACGCGCCCCTTACGTAATTATCAGTCTACAACAGAATTTTGTTTACTTTTCTTTTTTTAATGCATGTATGTTTATGAAAAATATGACAAATCAATTAATTTAGAACAAACAATATAATAATACCGAACCCTTTTACTTTGAAAATATTAATACAACTCTCACCGACTATATATATAATTTTCATCAACCAAATTACTGATAATCCACGACACACGCGAACTAAAAACTTCACACGCTTAAATATAAAACGCGCACTCAAACCACCTTGCACCGCGTCTCACCGCAAATCTCCGTATCAAGGTTCCCGCAGGCATTACCATAAACGCCCTATTCGCCATCAATCGTCGTGTAATATATCGGCAGAACCCTGCGATTTTCCAATCAATCCATCCAATTTCCCGCGCTAATACCCCTGTATTTTCCTCGTCTACGTATCCCTCTCTCTCCCTCTCTCTCTCTCTTGCAAAGAAATCGTATTTGCCTACATACTAGCTCGCGCCGTTACGTAAGACCGTTCGTGCAATGTATATATATATACGTATGTGAATGTCTGTGTGTGTATATATCACTCGCATAATAAGCGCAACGTGCCGCATGCGGCTGGATTATCCTACGACCTCGGTGTACAATCTATACGTACGATATGAATATATATGTATATATATGTGAACACACGCGTCTAGCTGTACACGCGCGCGCGTTTTCACGCGGACGCGCGCAAGTCGCGGAGGTGGCGAGTGGATCGCGTGCAGTATATATATACGGTGATGAGTGTGTCGGCTCTTTGGGTCGCGATTTTATGGATGTTTGTCGGGTGATGATGATACTGATGGTATAATTGAACATCGAGAAGATTGCCGATTGCGCGAGTAATGAAGTTTTTTTTTATTTTTAAGTACCTGTGGGTGTAAAATGGGTATAGAGGGTAATGAAATATTGGAATGTTGGTGTTTCTTCGTGGCGATCGTTGGGAGTATTGATTTTTGTTATAGGTAATGGATTGAAATGATTTTCTGCTGCTGTAAAAATATTTTTTTAATAAAATGTATGTAAATTGTATAATATTTTGGCATATTAAAGATTAACAGGGCTACACGGAGAGACTTTCTTTGCCAATTAACACTACTTACTTTGTTTAAAAGCTATATGTTTGTATTAGTCAAATTGTTTTTCCAGTCAATTTATGCCTTTGTGTACAGGTAATCATATGTATCAATAATTCAATTATCGATTCAAATCAATGTCTTTCATTATGATGTATATTTGACAAACTTGAATAGTTCATCTAATAACATTACCTCGTTTACTCATTCGCTGCAAAGCGTAACTTTAATATGCAGTATCTCATTATCGTCGCATTGGAATTATTGCATATATTTATTTGCTAAAATAGAAACGCATTTTAGCACAAAGCAGGAGTCACGTGTCTCGTGTATCTTGATTAAACTATGTAATTGATTTGACATAAATAAATTCATTCATTAACTACAAGATTGTGCCATCACGTATTCTATTATATAACGTTTATATGACGATTCTATATTTATTACTATATTATATCTCAACAAATAATTCTCCTAATTAATGACAAATAAATAGCCGTTTATAAAATCAAATTAATATCTTTGTAATACTTATCGTATAAAATCACGTTTTTCCAAACTTATATACGATTATTGTAATTCTATAATGTATCAATATTGCTACACGTGACATTAAATGTCAGTACTATAATGATGTCCTTTCTCGAAAAAGATCATTTATCTGCTCAAACATATCATGGCTCAAAAAATGCTAATTAGCTGTCTCTGACCAGAGCCGCCTAGTTCTACTTAAATTTTCTCGCAGACTTGTGCGGAGATGAACAATTCATTTGCAGTTACACGCAACAAAAGAGGCGCGATAAACAAGGAAAAAGGCGTTAAATCTCTTTGCGCGTGTGCACGCTTCGCGTCACGTGTTGTCGAGCATGGATAGACTTACTGTCCATATGCGTAAAGTTTAATAACATTTTTTTTCAGCTATTTTCTACGCGAGTATGTATACTAAATATTTTTTTTTTAGAAAAAAAAGTTTCTTGTTTACGATCCGCTATAGAGTATATGTATGCAAAATTGCGACGGGATCACGTGTCGTCGCGGTTCTATTATCGCATACACATCGACGGCATAATATTTCACGTTGCATCGTTGAAAAATCGTAAGTCATTCATAATGTGAAGTCACACGCGGCATTGTAAGACTGTTGCGAGTGTGTTATGCGCTAAGCGCTGATAATTGGTATTTTTATTAGATTCGATATAGTTGTGAAAAATCTTTCTTTCATTCGAAGATTATGTATGTTACGTATTTGTAAACATAGAAAAATGAGATTTTTATTTGAATAGTAATCGATTAATGGTATGCGTTTTTACCACAATATTGTGCAATAGTTGTTAATAATGTTGCTTACTTTATCTAAAAGCTTCGATTTGACAACAACAATTTTTCAAGCACGTGTCTTTCAAAACTGTCTTCGTATGTATTATCAGTAATTCATTAAATTAAAAATTAATAATTTTTTGGTATTTAGTTTATTAAATTGAAAACTCTTATGAAATAGCAACGACATTGATAGTGCAATAAAGGGTTGCATCAAATGAGCCATAAAATCCAAAATTTTAATTTTGGTTCATGGTGTTGACCGTAATAAATATTTCAATAATATACTAATACCCAATTTTACTCATATCAATTTTTAGTACAATTATAGGACAGTATGTTAATTTCACGCACAAACAGTACATTCGCCATCGTGTACGATAAAAATCTAATGAAATAAAAATGCATCCCTTCAAAGGGTCTCACCGCATGACCATCACCTACCATTGCTTATCAAAATCATATCCTCCTATTATCTTTACATCTCTGCACTCACTTCCTCATTTATCCTGAACACGCTACTTCTTATCACGTACTACGCAACTCTTTCTAAAAAAAAAGTCCCACATCGAACCGCGCAATAACCCCTTCACGCATACATCCTCGTGTCGAACAGGAAAACGCGATCATTCGGCATATATACTCCATATATATAGCCTGTGACTCACGTGTCATCGGAATCCACACGAGAGCCGCGCTATCGACGCTGCCGTCGTCGTCGCGCATTCTATCGTACATATATACACATATATACACACACGTATATATACATACACATAGAGACTTTCGCGGCTCATCGCGTTCAGCCAATAATCGCACATGCCGCGGCAGTCGTCGCGTGTGCATGAGCCGCACGTGCGGCCGACTCGAAAAACGTGAACGTTATACAACGCCCCTGTGGACAGAGTGTATGAGAGAGAAAGAGAGAGATGGATGCTGATTTGCGAGAAAACAGTGTGTGTGTGTGTATAGGGACGATGGATTTGAGATGTATGGATGTGGAGGAAGGTTGATATTGTGATTAGATGCAGTTGGATGTAAGCGCGATTGGGTTTTAATGTGAAATAGTGTTGAGAACTTTTGTTGAGGAAGTGAGCTTTTAGCGAGTCGAGTGTCTATATGTCATAGTTTGCAAAGCTGATGTGATTGCATCAGCAATAGACTTAAGGTAAATTATGTCTTGGATCGTATTCAAAAATGTTAAACGTTTTGGACCTACTTTTTTTTGTAGAATTTTTTTCAGAGACTACAATTTGATGAAGCGATTACAAACTGTCTAAGAAATCTAAATAAAAGTAAAAAAATTAATCCTATTATGATCGAACTATTTTCAAATGAATTTTATGTAACCAACACGTGTATTTTTAATTACTTATAGTTACCTAACCATTTAACGTGTTCTTCGTGTTGAAAGATCAAATCATCGCGTTGTCATTACACTTATCAAGTGTACAAGAGTATGTAAGACAATGCATCTCGTCATCGTTGCCAATATTTCTCCGAAAATTTATTGAACCGCTGTTAAACTCTGTATACGATCGCTGAATACATATATATGTATAAATGTTCAGCAATATACATATTCTCGCCGTCCCAACAATAATCCCATATATATATACAATCATGATTACCTCAATCTTCAAGCCACCACGTATAAACAAAACAACCTACAGCCTCGCTCACATATATATCTCTTATACGGCACACATGCCACATCTTCGGGTCGAATTATTTATACCTCCTCTATATGGTCTCGAGGGGTAAAGCTTATATACTCTCCGCGCTCGCGCGAGCGTACAAAGGCCGCGCGGCACAAGCAGCGGGGTGGCTATTTTTGCGGCATAGGGCGACACACACGCCCAGTCTTTATTATTAAATCAAGGTTGTCGGGCTTTCACCGCGCGTTGCACTATACATACTTACATATATATCTATATGTACATTATTGCAGCTGGTGCGCTTGCTTATATACATTGTCGATCGTATCTTTGCCGATTGATTTTCTTTGTTTTTTTCTTTCTTGTTGCCTTCTTATTATGTATCTATACGGAGCAATGTGTTAATTCGCGGAGTAATTAATATAGACGTTGGGTAACTCGTGGTCTTGGAACGATCGAGGGAGGATTATAAGAGTAGGGAGAGATTTTGCTGCTGATGCGGGATTGATCGATGCGGATGGATAGGATATATTGCAAAGGTTGGGCAAGTAGGTTATAGCAGTAGTTATACCGTTGAGGTATACTTGTGAAACAACGATTATGTTGTAATTAAATTCGCGAGGAGGGCTGCAATTTTGTTTATTAGCAATCGCGCAGGCGATATATTATCACTATGGATTGGCGATAATGTGGATAAGATTTTTAGGCATTTCTAGGCGTTAATATTATACCGGTAACATTCCGTTACATGTAGCGATAAGTTTTGCGAGCTGCTTGATTATCTCGCGCGAAACTACATTGTATCAAAAAAAGCCATATCTGACTTTATTTTTTGTCCGGAATCGTGCATTATTCATTACGTGGCGTGTACAATTTGCATGGAATGTTGTTGTAGTCGGTATTTCTTGCATTGTTGATCGGCGAAAAAAAATGCGAACCGGAGGCTGAATTTCTGAGGTTTATTTGGCTCGAAAACGGATCCACGAAAAACCGTAACGTCGTTTACAGTGACAAATGTGACTTCTCGCGAGCTTCGTTGTCTCATTTGGAGGAGTTTGACAAGAGACGTGATTGAAATTTGGGAGTTTTTGTGTGATCGGTATTTACCTCAATTTAAAGGTACATGTAAACAAACCTATTTTACGGAATTATTTGCTTGATTAATTATTGACCATATTCCTAATAAAAAAGTGACTATAACAGAAAACTAATGAAATAACGCTACTATATTTATGTAAATTACAGATACAGAGAAACTTCTTTGTTACAAGTTGAATCAAGATTTACATCCATTATTTCCCTCCGTTTAATTTCAATCATTGATCATTCTCGCCAACCTACTAGCACCAAAATCTAAGTCGCACACCCTTGTAACGAAGTAGACCAGAAAATCTCTGGAGAACGCAGTTGGTTTGGCGGTCTCGGCTCTCTATTTTCGCAGACGCGCCTGAGGTTTCCTCGTCCGCTATATACACTTATGCTGCAGACGGACGCTGCGCAGACGCTGAGGTGATTTATCTTCCGCTGTGGTGCATCGCGGATGCCGCCGCCGCAGCTGCAAACGTATATTTCGCCGCAGCCGTGGTAGTATAGGAAGATATACTTTGTTACTTTTTTAGCATAAGAGTTTGTTAAATATTGTACTTTGTGTGAATTTGATTAATTTGTAAAAAAACTTAGTTGTAAAAGTGTGTCGAGCAGTATATAAGTTGAATATAATTAATGTTTTCAATTGGTTTTTTTCTTCCTTATATATAAAAAAAATTCATATGACTTGTTGACATATCACACTCGATCCAAACGAACACGCGCGATAATACTTACAGATGTATCACGTACGAAACTTTTCACTCGTGCCGTAAAGCTTTCGTCGAGATTATCGGGAAGATTGTGTGACATCGTGATATTGGGATCGATCTACATGTGTCCGGATGCAGGGACAACAAAAAATAATAAATCAGATCCATTCGACCCCCTTTTTCGTGAATTTTCATGTAATGTGCGACGTACATTTATTCTTTTCGCAACGATTCTAATTGCTGCGTTGAGCACATGTGTCTGGGTGTAATAATCGGGGCGTTGACAAATATAATAGAAATTAGGGTTGTAAACTTTTAGATTGATTTCCCTTTTTTTGTTATTTTTAATGCAGATGATCATTAAACTCAATATATACGTAGCTAAAGAGGGATGAAAATTTCAGTTTTATTTACGGAGAGAGTCGCTCTACATGTTTTAAAAATAAATTAACCATAAAACCTGAGATCAATTGATTTCAGTTTACAACAAAAAAAAAAATGTACAAATACCTTTTTTTCTTATGAACCACGTACCAAAACCTTGAAAATTTCCAAACCTATCGACTACCACAAATATAACCTTTGAATAATCTCCTATCACGTGTCCTCGTGAAAACTTCTTTCTCTGACGCACCCCATATATATATATACCCATAACCCTAAATACCAATCGATCGACTTGTTTATTGTATCCACGCCGAAAAACGCACGTGGACCGAATGTGCAGATCCACGTGAACTGGCCGATTCGATAAGAGCCGCGTGATAATGAGATATAGAACTGACGACCGTATACCGGATGCTAATAATGGTGACTTAACCATTCTCGTGCGGCTATATACTTCGATGAATGCGGGCTTTATACATTTTCCTGATGTTTACGCTCGTCGAGTATATATATAAGTGACGGATCTTCACGAGTTGTTGAAATATATAGAGATAAGAGGGGCGGGGGGAGGGTGTATTTTTACGTTGGCGTTGCTTTTCCGGGTGCTAGACGCGAGATTGATTTTTATGCGAATCCGACGCGATAACAAGTATAATATGTTGTGTTGCCGCGCCCGTTATAGTGGTGGTTATCTAATGTGTAGGCGAGTGGCAATTTTTCACGAACGAGCAAGTGTATAATCTGTGAGAGGGCAATGTTAAATCATATCTAAATTTAATTATGGAAGCGCTGTGATAATAATATTGCATTTTGTTTGTTGATAACGTTGCTGTAATCTAACGGCGTTATCAGCAATGTTCTTAAAAATATTACGTATATATATAGTTTGCTTGGGTGCTTTAGTATAATATATATTTATATTACTCGATTCGATTAGCTCACTTTGTGCAGCAATCTTTGTACATTTTATAAATATAATGAAACTATTTATTTATGTACGATATGTTTTATTATTTCTTACTTCAATATCTACCATCGTTGAACAATTTTACCATAATTTTGCATTTTACAACACGATTATTGCTGCTAATACTATACCTAAAATCAAGAAAAAACTTTTACACTCAAATCCATCACAAGAGCCTTTCGCACACAAAACGCCAAGCAAAACCCACACACCTCATCCTCCGAACTCCGCAGCAACAGATGTACCATCATCATCATCATCACAGCGCCAAAAGAGAAACACATCCCGCGCTCGCGCCATAAAGCATTTCGCCCGAAAACAGCTCAAGGCGTTCTGCTGCTGCTGCTGTTGCTGCTGCTACAGCGGTTAATCGAGCGCTACGCGCGTTCATGCACTCGTCTCTTTGTGCGTGCATCGTATATACATATATATATATATATATATATATATATACGTGCATTTTTCGTGGAAAAACGACGGCAGAGTAAGCGCAAAAAATGTGAGCTGGTATAGGACGCACGTGTCAAGCGGAGGGATATTAGGCGCGTGCCGAGCGCGCGCTCGTTCGCGAAATATCGCTGAAAGAAGGGATGGGGGGAGTCGTTAACGCCGGAGGAAATGAGCGAGGAGGGTCCTCGAGTGTCTATGTATATGTGTGTGTATGTGTTTATATGGGAGTGATGGCGAACTGGTGCAGATGTGCGGTTGGAAGTGTATATAGTATAGTTTGCGGAATGGAGGCCAGAGATTTTTTAGGAATTTAAAAAAAAAAATGAGGGGTTGCATTCGCAATTGAGATGATGTGCGTTCGTTGCGTTTTTAGAGTAATTTTCGTTGTTACAGCTGGTTGATTTGTTTCGATTGATAGTTTATTAACATTTAGCTAAATTTTGAAAGTACTGAATGACAATGAGGTAATAAAATTTTGAATGCAATAATCAGTCATAAATAATCTGATTTGTATTTGTACTTGTATTTATTGATCAGAAAATAGTTTACAGTAATGACAATAATTAGTAAACCCTACAGAGGTAAACACAGTTACCTTTACGTAGACTGGTACAAAAAAACAGACTTGCATGCTAGGATTTAAAACTAAAACTTAAGATTTAAAGTTCGCTTAAACAAACTGATACGATCGCGACTGATATATTTTATAAACTTTTTTTTTATAGTTATAATTAATCACATTTATCAAACTATAATTATTGTTGTTCATATTTTATATTCTATTTTGTATCAGAATCTGCCTACATTATAAATTCATAAGCTATATATATTATTTCCCCATGATAAATTTGAAAATTTAAATTTACCTCAATTTCAATTTCCAAATTAAACTCAACAATGTATGTAATGCACCTACTACAAAAGCATTAAGCAGCCTTTGAAATTCCATTCAAAACGCACAATACGTGCTCATCATTACGGCTGTTCTCAATCCAAACCCGATTAAGCTAACCGGCGCATCTAGGTAATAATTTTTTCTCTCAAATAAACAACACATCATAGTGTCACATATTATATCGGTGCTTTTCCACTGTAACTCCCACCGCGTCTCGTATATAACTGCTTGCGAAACTCTCGACGATTTAGCGACGCGCGCGCGGATGTGTCACGTGTAATTGCGCGAATATCTTGCACACTGTGACATCGTTATACTCGTTTTATTTTTCTCTCTCTTTTTGCCTTTTTTTATTTCCAAGCCGCTCGATTACCGTACATATGTATATACCATCATCAATGAGGCTACTGCTGCTGCTGCTGTTGCATCTCACGTGTCGTGCGAGCGGATTGTACGTTTTTCGCAAAGCTGGAGGTTTCGCGCGTTCTCTGCTTTTTTTCTTTTTTATAAATAGCATGAGGTCAGGAGATTTATTTTTTTTTTCATCATCATGCGCTCATGTGCTCGCACGACACGTGATGTTGGAGATTAGAGAATTATCGATGATATAGAGAGTGCTGATGTGTATTATAGCATGTATGTGTGTATGAGGTTCGGTGGTGTCAAGGTTAGTTTATTATGTCATAAACGTATACGTTTCGTTTTACTGATTGATCTATATAAGAATTATGTGCTGTAATGTGGCATTTTTTTGGATTATTTAATAACTACTTGCAAGAGCTATAACATTTGCAATTATGACTGCAACAATGGTGCAAGCAATAATCTAGCAGCTTTTCATGCAAATCGGGACGCGAATCACTTCTGTTTGTCATTTAAATTCGTCGAAATAAACATTATTTATAAGAAACTTCCTGGTCATCGTTTGCGACTTTAACGTCGAATAAATAACATTGATATGTAAAAAATACTTCTATAACAATAACATGGGAAGCCAACGTATAATATACAATAACAAAAAACCTTATATACCTCCAAAATCAATAGCTATATATATAAGTAACGTACACAACGGCCGATGCCCCCGCATCCTCGTATTTTCACTTTCGTTGGAATGAAACCGTAACTCGATAAGAACGCGCGAAACACAGCAGAGAAAGAACCCAGAGAGGGGAAAAAAAGAACTGAAGAAGTATATATATATATATATATATATATATACAGAAGCGCGCGTTGTACACACATATACACACATAGCAAGCGAATTCTAACGGACACCTGCCCGCTATATACACTATACCACCACCGCCGCCTTCTCTCTCTCTCTCGCGCGCGCGCTCAAAGGCCTAGACACAGTTGCTCATCGGGCATGTAATGCAAATTCTATAACATTTCGTAACGGCGGATTAGCTGACCGCTCGCTCGCTCGCTCGACACGCAATTACGTAATATACAACGCGAACGTGCCCTGACGTAACGTGCAATAGTAGTAGTAGTATAGCTACTGCACCAACGACGACGATTCCCGTCGGTTTTCTTCGTTATTTTTCTTCCTTTTTCTTTTTCTTTCCCATATCTTTTGCTATTGCTTCTTCGCCTCTATAGAACTTGTAACGTTTCCCTCGTGTACGTATATACGTACACAAGCGCGTTGCGATGGTTTTCTTTTTCAATGGACTTGCGTGCGATTGCACACGTCCGCTTTGAACACACGCGTATGTGTGTTTGTATATTAGCGGTTGGGACGATTTGCACACCTGCGGAGCACGAGGGATTTTCTTTTTTTTTCTTCTTCTTGGATAGGAGGTGGAGGTCGGTTGATGGGTATGGTTGTATAAATGGGATGTAAGAATTAGGTAGTAAAAGGGTAAGGAGGTTGTAAGGTGTTACGAGGATTATATATGTGGAAGTTGCGTTTAGTTTGAGTGTGGAAGCGAAATAGTTTTATGTTGGTGAAGTATTCTGTTATAGTTTGTATTGCGGTGTTTGCGAAAATTGTTGGTTAGCGCCGTTCGTGGTGTCCCATAAATCGTTTTGCTTTTATATTGCGAGCTGCAGTAATTGTAATAAATTTTGAGTTTTTATTCATTTTCTATGTGGTTTGATACAAAGTAATGGATTGTTATGATATATTATAGTAAAGTTATATAAATAAAATATAATTAAAACGAATTATGTATCCTTACAATATAATTATGAATGTATTAATTATTTTCTTTTACTGCTTCATTATATACTGTATACCTTATACATGCACCTTAGTAGAAATGTTAATACCTATATTTTAGTTAAGTTTATAGCTAAGTATAATATTCTACTTTTATTTGATAACTGTGCTAATAATAAAGTAAATTTTAGCATTCACATTTGACCGTACTGATATTCTAGCTACTACTTTTAAATATATATACGTACGCACTATTTTTTTTTAAATGCTTCCACTTAATTAGAGCATTAACTATAAAATATCGTTAATCATCTCTCCCAACAACAAAGTATACCAATATTCTCTCGCTCTCCCGTTCCATGTACATTCCACTAAATTCGACGCTCTCAATAACTAAATCTCCTCGGCTCTTCACAATGCTCCACTTAACCTCCATTATACGTATAAACCCAACGTGCCATGTAAATCAAAATCTCCGAAAACCGTTAGAAATGCAAACTGCCTATACATATACGTATATATACATGTATGAGTGCGTACCCACATGCGCGTAATGCTACTTCCAACCTCCGCTTCGAACCCAAAAAACTCAAGACAATAAGTACTCCAAAAACAAAGCTCAATACATCCTAATTACAACATCCAGACCAATAATTATGTCCCGTCTCGACCCACACACATATATACATCTCCACAACATCGGGTACACACACAAACACACACACACACACGTGCACAACAAAGTATAACGTAATGCCCGTACACGAGAGATAATCCAGCGCGCATGGTAACGGTACACACATCAGGCGTCTGAGGGAGTCGTATGGAAATCGAGGAGACGAGTATACATCATCATGTGCGCGCGCTCGCGCACGCATAACCCACTAACGGAGAATTAGAATGGCGTTTGACGAAAGTACCGATAGGTTGAAGTGTATATGTATGTGTATGTGTGTACGTGTTGTGTGGCTGATGTGGGATGACGATGCGATGAGAGAAAGAGAGGGGTTTTGAATTGCAAAGTCGCGTCGCTTCGTGGCTCTTTGAGTTCGCGATGTTGCCGAGGAGCTTTTTTTTATTGGTTGACGTATAGAGCGGAATTCTAAAGCGAGTAGGTGGAACGATTTAGGGTTAACAATTACGTAGTATTAGCATTTGGGATTGCTTTGTATGTGTAGAAAAATTATGTGTTATAGGTCAGGATACATGTTGTAAGAAATTATAGATTGTAGTATAATGAGGGTGTTATAATTAAGAAAGTATGTTACTATTATAAAACGAAAAAGCAAAAGGTATATTTAATAATTTAGTTATATAGGTAACTTATACGAATCGCTGCATGCAAAAAAGGCCTTAAGTCCACTTTTCCGCGAAAGTGAGATAAGATTCGTAACTAACATAAGATGCTGCATCATGTGATGTTATCAAATTAAGCGAAAACCACTTTTCAAAATTTTGTTTTATGCAAAAAGGGATCTAAGTTCAGGACTTAAGTCCCTTTTTACTCTAATCATAACAAATACAAAATTAAATGGTCTTATGACGTGTGCAATTAATTTTATAAACAATTACTGTACTATTAGTATCTATAGAATTAATTTTGCAATAAAAACAGTACTGTATTAAAATTATATTGATAAGAAAATTTAAATTTACCCGCTACTGATTATTTACTCAAAAATATTTAGAGTTTCGAATATGTCGATATTTACCATCAATTGATGTGCAGTAGCGTAGGCAGTACTAAGTTATTATCAATATACAGCTTAAGGTTATATAATATATACATATTATGTGAAATTTATATATGTATTTAATACATGTATAAAAAAACGCTGTATTGACATTTCGTGCAATAAAAATGAATTTTATTAGTATAAATGTGTGATTTTATAGAATTCGTGCAAAAAGGGATCTAAGTCCACTGATGATAATTTATTATTTAAGAACATACAGAAATATTTAAGCTAAACTAATGATGATATATTCTTTCTTACATTTACTCTATATGTGTAAACAAAATTTCAGGAGAATCGGCCGAAAAAATGATTTTTTGTCACTAAGGGTCCTTTTTGCATGAAGCGATTCATATCCTATATCCTTTTTGACAAATGCAAATTATTCTAAAAAATAACTGCACTTGAATTACCATAAACCTCGTGTCTTTATGTTAATGAAAAACCACCTTCTATTTAAAGTCACGCTACGACACATTGAAATACATGCACAAAAACTGCTCCATCACATGTCAAATTACCAAAACGCAGCCGTCATCTCATAACCCCCACCCGCGCATCTTCTCATCATCACACCCAATACTTCACGCGCATACAATGCACGCAGCCGATTACTTACAGGAAAAACCGTTTCTCCTCGTCATACACCTTCGCGTCCAATTATCCTTGTCCCCAAAAAAAGAGCCCAGCACCAACACATATATACCCATATACAATACACCCGTAATACGCCCATAAAACAATTTCGTACGATGCCACGCTCCTTATTCTTCTCCTCTCAAAACATATATATATACGTATGGTTACATACAATATATATATACCTGTATACACATATACACGTACGTATAGTATATACGCGAGATATAGCACGAGCCGCTAACGGAATTAGAATGAGGCCCCGCCTCCGAAAGTACCGTACACGATTAAAAGGAGGCTGTTGCTGCTGCTGAGCGTGGGCCTTAAGAAAGAGAGAGAGAGAGAGAGAGAGAGAGAGAGAGGTAATCGATCTGAGATCGACGCCGATGAATCAGACCGATCGGTAACGGCACGCCGTTACGTTGTGTAATCCGTTAAGCTGAGCGGGGCCGTGACGTTGATGCTGCTGCTGCTATACCACAGCGGCGTAAAAATCGCGATTACAAGCAAGCGGAGGTAAGAAGCGTTAATGAGACCCAGCGGACTCTGTGTATAGGGTACAGGTGTACGGGGATCGCTATACGTTGTGGAATTTGGGTTGATTGGTAAATACGAAATGGTTCTCGTTGCTCGGTTACAGGTGATGATGGTTATGGTACAATTTAGATAATTGCGTGATAATAGATCATGGGTTATTTAGTAACTGGTTGGTGAGCAATGTTTGCGGATATCCAGACTAATCGACCTGCAGTAATAGTGATTCTAATGCGATTCTGATGTATAGTTGCTTAATTGAATTGCAATGGAGAACGTTTGCGCATTTCAATTTACACTGTGTGTTTGTGGCAATGCGATTATTTTTCTGAATTCTTTTTATATGTATTCTCTAAAGTTGAATTAGTGAAAATTGCTCCACCATTTCAATTAGTGGAAAAAATTACTAATTTATTAGTAAATATTCACTATTTGATTAGTATTTTTCTGTAAACTACTAATCAAATTAGTAAAAAATACAAATTAAATTAGTAGTTTTATGAAATTACTGTATGAAATAGTAAATATACACTAATAAATTAGTAGTTTTTTTCACTAATTGAAATGGTGGAGCAATTTTCACTAATTCAACTTTAGAGAGTATTGTTAAATCCTAAAATCAATGGTAATATAAACATTATATACCATGTGATCAACGGTGACGTTTCCGATAAACAAAACTAACTATATTTAAGATTCGAACACTTAAACAATAACAACAAGAAAATCTCGATACCTATAGATCAAACGTAACCTATTATCCGCTGTTTCAATATTAAACTTAACTGCGCACACCCTGTATATGTACAAATAAAACAGTCTGCATAACTTAATTTGCATTCAATGCTCAACACTGTCGCACGCATGGGATATACATATATATATACAACACACTTGTATATCATCAATGTATGTACATACATTAAACACTTTTACGCGGTCTATATCAATTATATTTGACTCTCCGCACTTTGCATAACCGTTTATATTAAACTTCCCGCATCCATTCTGCACAACCTAATAACGTGTGTGTGTGTATATATATATATATATAATCCCTCACACATTCCAAGAAACTTTAATTCCATCACCTTCCACAGCTGTCTAACAACCATTAGCTATATACTAGAATATCATTCAGATCTCCGATAAACCACACATGTACACATCACCTGTTCGCTATATTGCGAATTCCACATATACATAGGTCATCATAAAAATATCATGATATACGTCGATCCGTGACGTCTGCACGCCGAAATATCGCGTCTCGGTAACGGCCTTCGCTGCTGCGGCTTCTTGTGCTGTGTACCGTTAGGCGTCGTTTTTTAAACGGCCCCGAGTGTATATAGCGTAACCGAGGAATTTGCCGCCTCGAGGCGGCCGCCGAAAAGAAATAAAAAACGAAGACACGATGCCGCACTGCTGTGTGCTATTGAATTGGCGAGAAGAGATTTAGGAGATCAGCTTCTCTATA
>JAWWEQ010008128.1:0-46900 GCA_035583055.1 Torymus tubicola
AAATTCAGGGTAACATATGGGATGGTTACGAAGCGATTTAGGTGATTTTAAAAGAAAAAAAAATGTTGACCTCTCGAGTCACCTGAGAACTGCCCATATATATATATATATATATATATATATATATATACGCAATGTGGATTGGCCGTAAAGGATTCAGTAAAGGATTAAAAAGGAATTCAAAAAGGGTTCAGAAATGCATTAAGAAATGCGTTAAGAAATGCGTTAAGAAATATCCGTCCGTTCGTTAGTCAGTCCGTCCTTCCGCCTTCTACCCAATAGTTCATGTAAATAATTGAATATGAAATAATAAACGATATAAAATTTTGAAAAAAGGGTAGAAAGATTTTTGTATCACCGAGCGACGTTAGGAGCGAGGTATATATAGCTAGTAATTTTAAATCATCGTATAGAAATTAAGCCGATGTCATTTGGCAATACTTGAATGTACTATTTCATTATTAAATGGAATGATCAGTTTTTATAGTGATTGAAAATATGATTACAATAAATAAAATATTAAATTATTTCATAAGCTATTTGCACTCATGCTGTGTGTTGTTGCGTTTAATCACTGAATATTGTACCATTCGTCATTTGAAAACGACCATCTACGAGCCACCTCAGCAACTTATCAAATTAACGTATTAAAAAAGCCATAAAAGATAAAACAACTTATAAATCTTGCGCCCCAAGCTTTCGATATGTTCAATTGTAATGCTTATAGGAGAAAAGTCTTATAATTCAAATGCCCTGCATAAATATTTTTTAAAATATTTCAATGACTTGTCGAATAAATTTATTAATATGCAAAATTTATGCAATGTTTAAAGAAATATTATTCAACAGATGCAGCGCTACATAATCCGTATACGGGTCACGAATTTTTCGGACAGTCATTTTAAAAAAAAAACCTATAATCAATAAAACAATAAAATTTGTTGTTATTAAACAACTCAATTTTTATAGCGTCACAGAAGGTGTTAATTTTTCATCAAAACCACGCGAAAACGAACGTAAATATTCCATTTTAATATTATGGATAACTGTATACATAAATATGACAAAATACTGGATAAATGTGATGCCTTTTCATTATATTATAATAGTTCATGGCCGTATATAATGGCTAAAGCTACAAACGAAACTAATTTTTTACAAAAAACGAACACTATAAACGATTAGCAAATGTTCACGATTGTGTCCCTTTTGCGAAAATTGTTATCCAACTCACTGGCTTATAAAAAGCTAACGAAACGTACGCGCTAGCTCGCGTTCACGCTGGGACGATGAATATTTTTTATTTCCAGCACTCTTTTCGCATTATTTCGACCAGGACGGCGGGTAATTCTTTTTTTGTTCCAAGGAAATATGACGCTCTTCCACTTTTACGAATCGCCGGTAATTGATTTTAATTAATTCTTTCAATATAGGGATTTCCATTTCGCGCGAATACAATGCTTCATTTACAATGAAAGCTAATATACCGTGTGCGTGAAACTCGGCCGGACTTTTATGAGAAAGAGCTTTCCGGTTTCTTTCTCACTCTCCGAAGGGTGAAATTTTGTTTCGCACAAAAGTAACGTAATTGGACGCGCGCGCGTGCAGCAAGTGAGCTACGGTGTTCGCGATCGAACATGACCCAATTTCGGCTTTTTCAGTTCATCTTCTTGCTTCCTTCACGCGAGGTAAAAAGGTCGTCGCGGCTGACGGAAAAAATGTGTCGCAGCGGCGGAGGGCCTATTAAAAACACTTGACATGTACACGTGACGCAATTTTTTTCAGGTGCACTTTTAAAGTTGGGGCAAAACGCAGGCCGCCCTGCTATTACTAAAAATAAGTCTGCAAAAATAGGTGTATATTAGTCTGCTAATTATCAATTACGTTTTATTTATATAATTTTTTTCTAACCGGATTTGTTGAAAGTTATATTTCATATATATATGAAGTAATACGCAGACGAATTTGATAAAATGTATCAACATTCTGTAAATTTACAATGTTCCATTATTAGCAATCAATTTTTCAGAATTATACTTTCAGAAATCTATAGAAGTAAATTTGAATTTTTTCGATATTAATTCTATAAGTTCTTTACTTTTATGTTAATTTTCTTTAAAAAATATCTATCAAACTTCCATTAACAAAAATATCAAAAAATTGTAGAATGCATTTCATAATTCCGATATCCATCATCTTTTTCTGAATTATTACTACCCCAAACAATAATACAGTCAAAGGAGCAAAAATTTCCCACTATATTCTACGCAGTTGGAGAGAATAGGCGGCGAAAAAAGTCGAGAGATCGGATAGAGAAAAGGACTGCGCTCTGGCGTCAAGTATCCACCTCGCGGCAGTTTTCTCTCTCCCCGCACGTCGGTGCGATACCGCTGGCCATTCAGTTTTTCTCTCCCACATATATTACAGACACTCGAAAAACCTCGAGCGCGCGTGCACGCAAATTCCACTGATTTCGCGCACCTCATCTCTATACGTTCTTTTTGCTCTCTCTCTCTCTCTCTCTCTCTCTCTCTCTCTCTCTCTCTCTCTCTCTCTTATTGGCACATACGACACCTCGTGAAGTTTGTTTCTGATGTATCATTTCAAAGGAATAAGCCGTACAAATAAAGACGTTCATGATGATTCATTAATAAAAATGAGAGAAAGAGAGTACAGTCACCAAATGGATGATTTTCGTGAGAGTGCAGCAACAGTCGAATAAAAAAAAGTAAAGGGTGCGAGATATTTCCCGAAAAAAGCGAGAGATGGTTTGTTTTGCACGCAGAAACTAGAGAATGAGAGCTTTCCAAATCTTTTTTCAGAATTAGAAAATGTTGATTCCTTCAAAAGTTACGTGAGTTTGAAGTCGGGCTTGAAACTGACAGAAATGATAGCAAACTCACGAAATACTGTAATCATGTACGAATTCGATGGTTTTTTTTTCAAATTTGCCCTTTGCTACCATTTTTTGTCAGTTTGAAGCCCAACTTCAACCTCTCGTAACTTAAGAAGGAATCAACATTTCCTAATTCTGG
This sequence comes from Torymus tubicola, assembly GCA_035583055.1. Taxonomy (NCBI): domain Eukaryota; kingdom Metazoa; phylum Arthropoda; class Insecta; order Hymenoptera; family Torymidae; genus Torymus; species Torymus tubicola. The sequence goes on from JAWWEQ010008128.1 coordinate 3,036, forward strand.
AAAAAGATTTGGTAAGCTCTCGTTCCCTAGTTTCTTTTTCTTTTTCCCGAATTTTATATTGAGTTGTTATTATCGGAATTATTTTGGATCAAAGTACAGGTATTTATAGTCATTTTTTCATTATCAGTAATTAGCCCGTAACTAATTGTTGGCACATGAATCCGACTTGGCACCCTTTTCCTTTTCATTTGTATTGTCCTAAAGAATGAAAAGAAATTGTTTGGTATGTGTGCTCTCGAAAATGACGGGTCTTCATTTTTGGACTGTAAAGTGTACGTTTTTCTGTAAAATGGCTCATATGTGTTGCAACAAAAATGTTGAAACTTAAACATCGTTCACACACTGTCATCTCAAAAAGTACCGCCGCACTTGCGGGTCTCCCAATCAGGTTCCCTCAATCCATCCATAAATTGAAAGTTTTGCATGAGCTTTACGACACTGTGATCAGCAGCATGCGCGCACCCTCCTATAAGGTCTCGATAAATTTCGCGTACGCTCGCGTATGCCTTGCCGATACACGCGCCGTGTATGATATAATAGAAAACTATTAATTCCCTAACGTAGCACAGAACGCGAAGATCGTAATATAACGCGCGGTGGTGGCAGCTCTCCATAAATTTCGAGCGCGTGCGCGACGTGTGTATATATATATAAGCCAAGCCGTAAAATTCCATTATAAACCTGCACGCCCACCGCGATATCACTCGTTATAACCCCGACGTCATCATTACAACTACCTTTTCATCGCTAAATAAACTTTTCCAATTGTCTCTCGCTCTTTTCACTCTCTACTATACAGAGACTTCACTCGCGCGCGCGCGTTTCTATCCATCCCACAAATTATCAGCTGCCCACACATTCGATGCCCGCGCGCGCATGTATATGCAAAGCGGGTCATCGTGGCTGCGTGCGAATTCTCTCTCTCCCTCACTCGCCCCGATCAAAGCTGCCTCTCGCGACTTTCACCAATGCCGATCGACGCGCATATATATATATTGTATATCTATATACATACCCATATACGCGGTAGTCGCGGCATGCATGCATGCATGCATCGCCGGGAAATTTACGATCGCTGCGCGCGGAGAGGATTGACTTTCATATATATATAGACGCGCGCGCGCAGCTGTAGCGCATCCTTTTGCGTGCGCGAGGTATATAGGGAAACACGAGAAACTCGCCGTCCGCGCACGCGGCGATTGTGTCGATAATACGTGCGCCCGATGTCTTTTCTCCCTATATCCACGTGCACGCGCGCGTGTCCCGCGAGAGGATGAGAGTGGTTCGTGAAAAATGAAGAATGCGAAAGACTTCGGGGAGAGACGAGAGACTCTCTACGCGCGCCGACGAGACGTACGATTTCACGGTGAATTATTGATATACAGGGAAATGCTCAACGACGAGCGCGCGCATAGTTAGGGGGAAAAATCGCTCTTTCGGTATATATATATACGTGCAGGCGCGGGACCGTTAAATAGCGAAGAGTGCGTTTATTTATCAGCTTTTCCTACGGGTGAATAGTTCGACGGTGACTGCTGAATGAATTATTATCAAACAGAGAGTGGATTGTAGTTTTTTTTCACAGTTTAAAATGCGTAGTAAAGGATTTTCCCGTTATTTTACAAACGTAGACTAGAATTTGTGTGGAAATTCTAAATACTAAATAACTATGTATATTATTACAAATTCTATTTAGTATTCTACGAATTTAATCGGAAATCTATATTCTACATTAGATCGTAGTAATAAATTATTAATTTATAGCATCACTTAATTTTCAATGGAAATTATTGTAATTTTAGATATAGACTATTCTTAAATTAAATATAACATCGTGATGAATTAATAAAAAAAATAGCAAATGATAATGTCATAATGCATTCATTTGCACAAGTTTTACAAAAACGAAATTTCTCCTTGGCTGACGATGCTGATACCATTGCAAAAGAAGCGTGAAAAAAGAAACAATTAAGTAGGGAATTACGCTCAGAAATTTAGAAAGTAAAATCGCGAAAAAATTTCGTTGATTCATCGTTGCACTTTGCGCTTCCTCGACTTTATGCACTGCTGATGGGCAACGCAAGAGAACGGAAAAAAGTGTGAGACGAGAGCGAGACGAATGAAAGAAAAAGACCTCATTTTTATATGTACGTACAGTTTTTGTACATGCAATGATAATTATAGTAATTTGCATTAAGCAACGATATTTAACTTAAGTTTAAATTATTTTAAATAGTAAATACAAAATATTGCAACATGTTTTAATTACAAAATTATAATTAGTTATTGATATTTTTCTCAAGATTTTATTTAAAATTTAAACGTATTAAACAAACATCCATGGGTTTTTTACAAAAAATTGTTTACCATATATATACTTATACCATACACTATAATCATCACTATTACACCGAAGAAGATAATAGAGTCGTCATCTGGGAGGCTAAAAATGAATGCCCATTTGGAACAATCTGCATTCCAGAGACTAACCCACGCGCACTGTATAGTTACGAAACCCTCTAGTTACGAATCTCCCAACATCCATTAAGCATCAGCCTCTCATTGCACACCTACTCTCACTATAGCGCAAGTGAACTCGCTGCTTGCCTTTCGCACTTTACGCCTTGCTTCGCGCGAGTAATATATACATCAGGGCTCGGGGAAACTTCGCAAAGCTCCTTTTTCCCTCGCAACTTTGGCGACGCAACGATCCCGAAACGTGTCAAGCGCGACGCTTAATTAGAAATCGATTGACTTGCACGATCTCGCGACTACACTTCCCCATTATGCGCATCGCGCGCTTAGCTCGTCGTGTTGAATTCCGCTGCGCGCACCATGACTTTCGTTTTTCATTGCATTCGTATAGTTGTAGTCTAAAGAAAAAGAGAGAGAGAGATGCGACAAGCACGGGTTTTTTTTTGTTGTTGTAGTGCGGATTTTCACAGACGACGATTCGTGATCTATGAGTGTACTCGAAGTATTATTAATTTGCAATTATCGCGACGATGTTCATTAAGATATACTGATTGTTAATACAAACATCGGACAACTGTACTCTTTCGTATCTTGAAATGTAATTGCTGGCTGGCTTTCACTTTCTAATGTGATTATTTTATTTTAATTATACCGAGATTGTAAATAAGGAAATGATCAACACAGATGATATATATATAATATTAATGAATGAAAACGATGCAGTGTAGGATAATTTTTTATGACTACTATTTATTTTCTCGTTTACTTCCAGCTCTTTCACTGGCTTTACTTTAATCACACAGAAACACAGGCGTTTCCCGTTGCAATCCCTAATGTAAAAAGATTATAAAACTTAAAAATACTATAATTAATGTATCAAAAAAGCAACATTTTTTAAAGATGCACAACATCGTTATTCTTTTCTTACACTAACTAACAAGAGATTTGTTACAAAAAATATTACTCCACTTCCGGCTGTATACATTAATTAATTCTTTGTCCTTTTGTACACTTTACAAACGCATATATACAAATTTAGATCCACACTATATATTTTGACTTCTTTTAATCACGAAAAACAGTAGACTCGTGCTCCTGGACAGTAGAGATCATCGTTTCCCAATAACAGTGCATTCCTTGCCACAGGCACGTCGCGAAACAGGCAATTCACTCGTCCAGGTAAGGCCGTCGCTGAATCTGTACTTCCTCGAGGTTGTGCCGTTCGACTCGGTTTGGATTCGAGTATCTCCTCTATTTTCAGCCTCGGTCCCTCATCCTCCTCCTCCTCCTCCTCCTCCTCCTTTTCCTGCTCCTTCCTTTTCGCAGTATCCGGCAGAAGCTCGTCCACGTAGTACTCTAGCGGCAGTTGTGGCACAGAGTTATGCCTAAGGTAAATCGGCTCGCGGAACTCCTGGACATTCAGGGTCGATACAACTTTGGACAGTCTTGTCACCACTCGTTGGAGTACGTAATGTTCATCGGCGTTCTTGCGTATGCGCACTTCTAGGCTTCCCGCCTGCAACAATTTCAAGATTATTAGGTTAAATTTTGTTGATTAATCATCGATCTAATTAAAAATGTCTTATTGGTATTTTAACGCTAAGAGAATTGTTTCTTCAGTCTTAGCTCTCAATATCTAATATATCAATTAATAAAGTGTATAATATTTAGCTGTACTGTGAAATGTAAACGTTTTTCTGGTTGTCTATAATGTTTAATCACTAACTTTCTATATGAACCTATGCTTACTCTAAATCATATAAGATATAGATTTGTATGAAATAAATTATAAATTAATTAAGAATAAAAATCATTAACTTGTTTAAAAATAATTATGTAAGTATTACACTGCAAATAATTTTATTGTGATACTAAACAAGGTTTCAGTAGATAAATTTTCTTACCAATTTTCCAAATGATTGCGTCCAAAACCTTTCATTTCTAAATTCCAGAACGCCATCGATTATCAGAGCTTCGCGTAAGCATTTATCTAGTTGCTCATTCATGTGGTGAGACAGTTTCTGTAATGATAAAAAATTAAATTGCAATAAAATTGTTAGTTGATAGATTAATACTTCTGAAATTGTTGTATATGTCTATGCCATAAAATAAAATCTAGGTTTTAATCATATGATATAATAATCTAAAAAGGAATGACCAGTAATTCTCATCACACCGTGTTGCAAAATACTTAAATTGCGATTGAAAGATCTCAACGTAGCATGTGTTCTATATTTAATGTACCTCTTCTTAACCTTGCTCGTCTAGCTGTTAGACATCACGTACTACTGTTCTAATAATGACGACTCACGCATATATATAACGATTCTAAAAGTAAATCTCTTTAAGTCTCAATTACATGCACCTAGAAATATTTCCATTTAAAATATATTCGTTAAATCCACTAATTTATTGGTTTAAGCTGAAAATATGAGACTGAATATTAAGCATAAATTTAATTTGGTAAACTTCCATTATACGATTCATATGATAAAATAGCTACAATTCTTAAAACATATAATTTCCTGCGACATATGTACGTGAAACTACAATCAGTTCTCAAAGTCTGGATTAATGAACGCCAAAAAAACCATCACCCAGAAGCAGTAGTTTCATATCACAAACATTAGTACGAGCATGATTTCGACTGGGATAATACGAAAATTTTAGACCATGAATCGAATTATAAAAAACGTCTAATTTTAGAAATGATTCATACAAATGTGACAAAAACAATATTAACAAAAAGGAAGACATTAAATTTCTTAATAGTTCATATTTTCCGTTAATACCTTGTACACCTTAAACTATTATCATTGTTTGAGTTTACTCATATGTATCGGTGTATTTAGCAAACACATGCATCTAGATATGTTCTGATTGTGAGACTATAAATACTCTGTGTTGTTATAGACAATCGCTTACTTTTAACATTATGTGTACTGCGTAACACACGACTATATAAGGTGAGAATTGGTTCGATACGCGATCTTCTTTAAATCTCCGTTCAAACCTTTATGTCCTTTGTCAATTTATATTTAATTTTTATTAATAAATACACAGCCTGATGAGGTTGGCAGAAAGAGCCAACGAAACGTTGCTGACAACGAGAAATCTGGTATTTTGATTTCTAACCCCGTGCCTCCGTCAGATCGAAAAAATTGAATACCATCAACCTCCATTATATTTCTTATATTGAGAACATTGAAAAAAAGATTTTTATATGGCTAAGTATATCAAGTATATCTTTAATACTTCAATCATGAACATACCTATTAATTTTATTGCACGAAACTTAAATTAAAAACTGTTTCCTTGATGTATTTCATTTTTTTTTTACATAACTAGTATATTAATACATTTTGATTTCAATAATACAATATGGATTCTACAATTTCAATTTACTTACACAATGAAATAATCATGTACAAACTTTGAAAATCATTGCTATAGTATTACTGAATACCTTTACGTAATATTAAATTTCCATAAAATGAATGCATATTTTTTATCATAAGTACGTTTCATTCATTTTCCAATTGAAAGTTCTACTTGAACAAAGTGAAAAACTTTTGTAATTTTTTTTTTCAAAGTTAGAGGAACTGTACCACTGAATTGAAACTCGAAACACGATACATCATAAATTTACAAAACGTTCAAAGCAAATGTTGAAGTACGTACTTGAAGAATAACAGAAGCTGTGTAAAACGCCAATGGTAGCATCGACGCTACGATCAAACCAATTACCGCAATGGCCGCTGCAGTATCGACAGTGTAGAGCTCCCTGCAAAAATGAAAATCGTTTCATGGCTTTTATGCAAAACTAATATAGTCAAGTACTATATGTGTCGTAAGATAATTGCAAATCCCTCATTTCAACAATAAGCATTGATAACTGATATTTCTAATAATTACAACAATATAGACCAATTAAAAATTTTATAGACATTATAGATGATATTATATGGTACTCATTTTCACTGTTCTATTTTCAAGTTCTTAGTTTAAGAAGAATTTTATAAAAGAATGTTGCCAATCATATTTATATTTATCGATATACCACTTATTACTATCTCCATAATGTTACAACTATTTATTAAAATATCTTTTTCATACTATATTCGTAAAAGCTATGCATTAAAAAAAATTTATTTCATACTCTTTCTTAAATTTTTTAACAAAATATGTTAAATAAAGTCGCAGGTTTGAACAATACAGAGCTGCAATCTTCTCCTTCTCCAACATGCATTTTCATAAAATGCGGAATAAACAAAAGCTTATACCCCTCGCCCTATACGTTCTGCAAACTCAGGTGGATAAAGCTGCGTACAAGTTGTATACATACATCTATATATGTATATTAACTCACCAGAGATGCACAGCCACGTGCACAGCAACGAGAACAGCAACGCTGACGAGGTTGCCGACGAGTATCGGGTTCGCACCCCCGAGGGTGGGACATGGTAACGCTTTGCAGACGACGTGATTCAAACTGGCGTCCGGGTGAGCCAGGATAGTCGCCAGGTGTGCCAGCAGTCCCAGGACGGCGCCCAATCCCAGTCGGCCTCTGCGCAAGCAACGTGATATCGTCGGATTATATATAAGCATGCGATATAGATGTGGTTATATAGTTTCGAATTTCAATTTTTAATATCAGTCGCACGAGGGAGGTAAATATAGATATTATAGTCAAACTATGTGCACATCAGATGATAAGCGATAAACGATGTTGTGAAAGAGAGAAAAAAATGCGACGTTGCGGAAATATATATTAACTTTGCTATTAGATCGGGAATGATATGCGGCTTGCGCACTTATTACAACATTTTGGCGATAATACTCAGAGTAATCAAATTGATATAGTTTTTTTTCTACTTTCGATTATGATATTTTCTTGCATATTTTAGAAAACCAATTACATTGTACCGATTTTACTGAGCACTTGGCGTGTTTCACAAAAAATAGGACTTCTTTTTCGGAACTTAATAGTTATATATTAATTATGATTTTTTAAAAAGACTTGATTTTTCGGATATTAAAAAATATGAAAAGCAAAAATCTTAAGAAATTTAAAATTGCTACTTTTTGTAGGGCAGATTTCGTGAAATCCGATTAGTGCTAGTCTTCATAGGAGGTGTTAGTATATTACATTTATAAACTCATAATAAATGGCGACTGTAATACTAACATCAACGAAACAGCTTCTACCGCATTATTTCTCTAAAAATAATTCCACAAACTAAACATTCCAATACTCGTCATCCAGATATGGGAAATTGCAAGTCAATCAACAAGCGCACACACGCGGCAGTAGCGGCGTCAGAGAGCCTACAATGCGCCAATCGAACGCAAAACAAACATCGTTTACATAATAATTTCCGCCTCTAATAATACACACGCAGCGGGTATTGCTGTGACTTATCAGCCACGCACGCGCACTGCACGGTCCAGAGCGAGGAATCGCGCTTATCTTTGGCACGCACTCAGAGAGAGAGAGAGAGAGAGAGAGAGACAGTGAGAGAGCGCAAGCGAAAGACATATACGCGTTCTAATACACACACATGGTGAGAAACTCTCCGCGAACAATACTCCGGCAGTAGGCGATAGCGCAGTTGCCGGTCGCGTGCGCACGAGATAAAAGCGGCAATTTCGGGGTCGCAGAGGTCATTCCTCGTGCTGTATTAAGCGACCGCGTGCCGATTTCTTCTACCGCGTAAAATCATTTTTACCGAGCGTATTGCGATTCCAACTGCGATTTCGCGCGAAGATGCTTGCACGTGCGCGCACGTGCGCATAGGCGTCGATATAATTTTCTGCAGAGAAATCCTGGTTCATGCGTGTCTTACTCGCTTGAGATTAGAGAGACGCGAAATTCCACGACGCGTGAGAATATTTTATCGGGCAATTTGTTAGCAGCAGATTAAATAAATAAATGTTGATTCACGGGCTACTGCATCCTTATATTTATATATATGCTGTAAATATATCAAGCAAATCTAATTTTACCAGCTTTCTCTTCGAATGGGTCTTCTATTTCAACAATGATGAATGAAATGTATATCGCTGGCATAGCGTTTCCTGCATACGAGTGCTAATGCATAGAAATTAAGTGGCGATGCTGGTAATGGATAAAGTTTCACTTTTATTGTAATAATTTCTATGGCAATTATTGTATTTTGCAGAACCTGGTTTTTCTATAATAAATCTTTTTATTAATATAAGCTTCGATTTACCTCTATGTGAATAAAATTTTATTACTGTTATATACATTAACGCAAATTCATCGATGTGATGATCCGCCAACTGAGAACATTATAGTGGTGAGAAGTTATAACGTAGTAAATAACACATGCAAATTGTGATTCGCAACAAAGCAAACTAAAATAGTAATAGTCGATAAAAAAAATTATGGATTGTAAATTATCTATATGTAGAACAGTGCATGGCAGGTGTATAAAGATGTATCAGAAGAGACGGAATAACATCCTATAGAGGCAAGCATAAATCAATCGAATAAGAAATACAATTTTCGCCAACCTGCATCATCAATAAAAATGCAACTACTTAACATCTGAACATACAAAATTGAACCTTATATATATAATGATATACTCACTCATAGACAATTGGCTGTACTCCGACCCTCGCCACTGCCTCGACGGCCACAAAAAATGCAAGTACCAGTATCAGACAGGACGACAGAAGCAACGCCAGTACTTCGTACTTCTCCGGTCCCAGTACCGTAATGGACGCCGTCTTGGCGTCCGTAATGCAGACCGGCAGCGAGAGGCTGCGCTTTGGCGATGGAACGCTGGATCCCCATAATCGAGGCGCGAATCCACGGTTGCAACGCAGTGTATTCTGTTCCACCCAGATGGAAATCAGGCAGACTGTCAGGGCGCAGACGTTGAAGGCGACCGTGTTTGTGTACGCTTTCAGAGCTGCAGGTGTACCGGAAGTGAGTGTTATTATCGTCGTCGGTATGCGGGGGTTTGATAGGAATGGCTGTGTGTAGTGTGATTGCAATATATATATACGTTTTTCATTTTATAATTTAATAAGTATAGCTTTAAGAATATGTATAATTTAAAGTTATATCATATAATTCCAATTTGATTCCAATCAATTGATAATAATATATTATTAATATAATAAATATCTAATATAAAATGAAATAGAGGAATGCGAATAAAAGCTGAAACTGAATAGATAAAATTTAATGAAAGCGAAATTGCTTAAACTTTCAGAAAAATCATTTATATTAAGAGAGGCATAAAAATAACAAATACAAATATGAATTTTATATTTCAATGTTGTTGTAAAAATGAGCATCATACTAACCGATACTGTTCATGGAAATGGACCAATTCCATAGATAATAGACAACTACGCTATTGCAAGAAATTAAGAATATGATCCACTTGCTGTCACGTTGTCGCAACACGTTTCCGATTTGAATTTTTAGCTCGGATCGATCTTTGCGCACAGCTTCAATTCCTTAAAACAATAACAAACGTATAATTATCTTGCAAATAGTGGAACTGCAAAAAATTGTGCCTTCATGATAACTGAATAACGTTCTAGAATGAAATGCTATCATTAAGTAAGTAGTTTATGAGTCATTTATAGGACTTTATTTTGCACAACGTATTCTTTATAATAATTTATTACTTAATAAAGAATTGTTATGTTCAGAACTAATTTAATAATACTGATGTAAAAGCAATTTTTAATTTTGATTTTCTGGAATACAGTTTATTTAACTACTCTAAATAATAAATTTCTAATAATCATGTTGGCAATAATCAAATTTAGAATAAAAGTTTCTCGTCAAAAACTTACCGGTTTCGATTTGGATTGCATTAGGACAATCAATGTTGACCTTTTCGCCACCCTTACTGTAACTCATCTTCACTTCCTAATAGTCGCATGGTTCTTTTTTTTCAGATCGTCTACATATCTGTGCAAAATAATGTTATTCAAAAAAATTTAACTATGCGTTTAGTAGGTAGAACATACTAATCAGAATAAAGCTTTAATTATATAATGCCGTATGTATTCTAATGAAAACATCATAAGTAAATAATTAAATACTATCAATTTTTCTTGATGCCAAATGCAAATGTAAAAATTTTTATTGTGTCTGTATCGACCTTATATTCATAAGTGAATATCCATTTCTTCTTAAAAATTGATTTTTAATTAATCTTTGATAACAAGTGTCTCTGTTTGTATTCGAGACATTTTTATGCAGTTATAAAGTACTTACGTAATATTTTAATAATACGTAATTTCATCTTATTTCAACAATCTGACTTTTAAAAACAATAAAATTTTCTGGCAAGTGTTAACTTAAAAATGTCTGTATACCACAATTCAAAATAAAAAAAAATATATCACTCCAATTCGAGATAATATTTACCTTACTTTTCTGGTCGTACCACGGAAAAAATTAATTAAATTTATTTGTCCAGCGGGAACCAAACTTTGCAAGAAACTGCTACTCTACCGCAATGAATTTTGTTCTCTGAATTGTATCCTCTCCTTCTTCTTTCTTCCACACCGAAATAAAACATCGGAAAGACGCCGCAGCACTGCCCTTTCCACCTTTGCTCGTCTTCTTCGTACAAAAACTATTCAACGCGGCACTTCGATCTGCGCGCCTTACATTAGTGTAATTAAAAGTTGGAAGGAGAAGCCGAGAAATAAGCTTCTCAAGCAAGACCAGACATTGTCGAATGAAAAAATGAAAGACCAGGAAAGCTTGAAGCACATCTTGGCGAAAATAAGACAGATCGCAGTTACATATACGTCTATCTACGCGGTTAGCTATTATCACGCACAGCCTTGCGAATTTCGCGTTTATCTACATATATATCACCAACGAAATGCGCCGTCTTAGTGTGACGCCTGCGGTAGTTCGACTGTCGCAAGAACTGAAAAGCGCGCTCCGCTATCCGCGCTCATTGTATATAGAGTATATAAGTATTGACGGCGACGACGATAATCGTACCGGGGGCGCTTCACTGCTACGTTATGAATTATGATGATCAGAAGTGCGCGCGCTCGTGTCTTTTCTGCGCTCGAGTGAAACGACCGTCAGTCGCTATGACAAGCCATTGTCTTACATACTTGATGCCACGGTCATTCCGTAAGTCCGCGCACTTATAACAGTTCCGCGTGGAGTAATTAAGGGGAGCTCCGAGAAGTTAACATGAGGTAATTGACTTATAGTTGGGGTTCGATGAGAATTTAAGGGTTCATACGACTTTATCACTTTCAAAAAATCGATATTTTTTTTAATGGATTTCGAAAGGAAAACATATAAAAAATGCTGCGTAAAAATTTCAAAACGATCTGATCACTGCAACTGTGTGTTTTGTCGACTTTAGTTTGGCGCACTTTACGACGTGTAGGTCGCGGCTTCAACAAATTTAAACGCGTTTTTCTCAAAACCACCTTTTTCCGGTTGGCGTGCACGATTTCTCAAAATGTATTCAACCGATCATTACCAAATTTTTACCACGAATTCGTCACATGTATGGCTATCGTCGAAACTAGGATTACGTTAAAATTGCAATTTTGTTTCTATATTTATCAACCAAAAAAAGAAGCAAAAAAAAACGATTTTTCGAAACGATTTTGTTATTTTTGCATGAAACTTAATTATCCTAGTTCCGGCGATAGCCACAGTCCTACTGAATCTAAATTTTTTTAATTTTGTATTTCCGATGATTTCTCGCTACAAAATCATGCACACCATCAACATCCATTTTTTAGAGACACTCGACGATTGTTACAGTTATACATAAATAAACAATGTAAAATTAAAAAAAAAGAATTGTTTCCTATACCTTAAGGGTGCCTTTATTAAACCCAAAATAGATTCATACCGATATCTGTTATAGAAACTATAAAAAAAAATTCATAATTATAGCTTAAATTTTAAGCTTGTAAAGTGGTATGAACCCTTAAAAAAATTTTGTATATATAGGCAGCAACTTTATATAGCAAATAAATTGTCATTATATTTTTATGGTAGTCGTCATAATGAATTATCGATACCTTGTATTCCAACAATGACTTCCTTTAATAAATTGCAGATATATTCGTATCAGTGATACCGTATCATTTAACTTTGCTGAATTCAGCAAAAACAGTAATATCGCCATAATTCAACAAAATTTATAATTAAATTCAGTTAGCAGCGTAATCCGGAAAACGCAATTTGTCATAGAAAATTAGATATTTATAATAACGCTGAGTATACTAATTGGGTAATTTCATTACTCATCATTTTCCACCTTAAGAGTGATTATCGAATCTACTTACTCGCTAAAAGTTGAATTAGTGAAAAAAATCACTAATACTGGTGAAGATTACTCCATTATCGAATTAGTGAATATTGAACAAGCGCATTCGTTAATTTTTTTGCTATAAGAATACTTTTTTTTTCTTGAGAATGATACTGAAAAGTCCGATGATAATAGCTCGTATTTATTGCTTTCTGACGAAGTTTTATTGGAAAATTGAAACATGAAATCTTTGTAACTTGAAGTATATTATTCTCTGCTATTAACACCAATATCGATGCGGCAAATTTACATGCTGATCTCAATGCGTTAGTCGATTGGTCAATCTTAAATGGTCTCTCGTTAAATACAAATAAATGTTGCTTTATTTCGTTTTTTAAAGACAATAACCAAAGAGAATTTAACTACACTCTCAATAATGCTGACTTACATCGTGTCACTGTCATAAAGGATCTTGGAATTTTGTTTGATTCTAACCTCACTTTTAAATAGCACATTGAAAGCGTTGTTTCGAAATCTATTAAATCACTAGGTTTTATTAAACATAGCACTAGGGATTTCATTAACCCATCAGCTATTATCTACTTATATAAAACCATCGTTTTGCCAAATTTGCTCTACTGTTCCCAAGTGGGGTCGCCTTTTACTCAGAATTGAAAGTCTTTCAAATTAAATAGAACAATGAGCAGGTTTGAACATGTCTACACTTTAATTGCGGCCAACTGTTATTTACCGAGTATAGCTTCACTGCACCGGTTTCATGACCATATGTTTGTGTATAAAGCGCTACAAAATTTCTACTCTATACTCATTGTATTAGCGATTTATTTATACATAGACAAATGATGTATAACTTGCGCTGTCATCGTGAACTTCTCGAGGATAATGTTCATTCTAACTTTAGTTTGAACTCTGCGTTTAATAGAATGAGAAGAGTATACAACACAATTCCGAGCAATATTCGAAATATTAACTCTGTCAATATTTTTAAACGTAGACTAAGATTTTTTATTTGTAATTTTAAGTAAACTTCAATTGTATTTTGTTGTCGTTTAGTTTAATAGAATTGTATTTGCGTCATTCTACTATTTTATCAATGAAATCTGAATTATGTACAAGGGTCTATTACCCGTCTACGTTTTAAAATAAAAATAAAATAAAAATAAAATAAATATAAAAAATTATTTTTGTATCAAAAACACGGAACCAGATTACACAATATTCTCGAAAAATTAATATTTGATAAAATAAATATTATTCTTTTCAAATATTTTATACAGTGTACGATATACAATATGTTCTTATTTAAAGTAACAATCATTCAGTAAGTTACAGTATTTTACTTTGAAAATAATGAGCGATTTCTATTATGCCTGCACACGTCGGTAAATTATCGACTCTCTAAGCAATATACTATGGTAGCAGTCCTACTTGACTACACCGGCTGTCAATGTCTCCTAGCTCAGAGGGTTGAAGAAATATCAGCAACTATCCAGTGGGGGCGCTAGATTGCTGAAAATATATGCAACTAGAATAATAAATAATCAATTTTTTTAAAATTCGTTATAACTAATATAATCTAGAAACATGTAAACTACTATTAGTGTATCCAAATATAAAAAATAGTTTCTTGAGGTTTAAAGGCGACGAAGATTAGGCGGACCAAAAAGATTGTTGTTATAATTTTTCAATTGTCGACGTTTTGAGAGTTTAAAATACTCACTTTTTCCCCAAAACTCTCGAAAAATCAGCAATTAAAAAACAATCTTCACGGTTCGTCTAACGTCAGTGTCCTTTACCTCTTAATAATTCAACCATGAACGCACTCCATTGAACGCACCATTGAACACATTAACAAAAAATAATTTGAATTAAGTGTCTACTAATTCCGAAAGTATTAGTCATAAATAAATTTTACGCAGATAAAATGTAGTTAAAACTCAGAAGTTAAATTACCTTACACAAATTTACAATACACTCTCATTTTTTTGCAATTTTTCTCTATATTTTTGAAAATATAAAGTATTTCGAATTTTCTATTTATAATCAATTTTTAAAATTTAATTTTGTAATCGGGCAACGGTTGTTTCCACTTTGACACCTTTATTGTGACCAGTATGTTCCTTTCTTATCTCGAAATAACATCGAAGCAAATCAAATTGTAGTACATTACGCAACTAGTGCGCGAAGGAGATTATCTTACAATGTGACGATCACCCTCATCGAGATAACCTGAACGCACGTGTTGCGTATAGTGTTTGTATTATTTGTATATTATTTACAATAAACATTTGCATACCGAAAATAAACTTTACGCATGGAGTATAGAATTAACGTATTACGTGATAAGTTAAATTTTGCATATACAGGGAAAATATAATCCTAACATCATCAATAAAATTTCCCGACTACCTCATTTGTCACGAACATACGAATGACACTCAGTGCGTGCCTCTACAGACGAATTCCCGCTTTCACCACCGGATTCTAGCTAACGAAAAAAAAACAGAAAAAAAATCTCTCATCGCCGCATAAAACCTTCGTCGTGCATTCAATGTCAAATTGGATCGAACTTGCGCTCCACTCTCACTCACATGAATTACACACCCTCGACGTGGCTGTCTCCGCGATAACGTTAATTATTCAGGAGCTTGTCCCCCCACACGCTTTCGCGCGCACGCGACAAAGATCCCACGGCGTCGTATCGTCGGCTGTCCGGTTTCCGACTAATAAAACATTGCTTTCAAGTGGACGATGGGAAAAAAAATAAATTTTACCTACTTACAAAATGCATTATGTGTGCGGAAAGTTTGCTATGACGAAGGTTATAAATGGGGTTTTCGTTACAGATTCCTTATTATTGGTTCCTTTAATATTTTTTTATTTTATTATAGATTAGAATCAGTATTATTTTTCATATTATTGTCAATTTAAATCACAATTAATTAGCTAATATTTCTTAATTATATCTAGCTATATATATTAACATATATATATTAACATATTTGATTTTCTTTCGGAAAGATATAATATAGCATCTATATCATATTGTAATAAATACTATGCGCGTGAAACAAACTTTGCTTATAGTCACACCTATACTTCTACAAGTTCTGTAGATCTTCGCATCTTTACAACCGGCACATAAGATAATCGTCACACACTGCTGTTTGTAAATTCCAAGTTTATTGAACCGTACCTATATACCATTTTCTCTTACTCATCCTCTTCCTCCAGAAATAGCCTACTAAAATTTATACCTTCGCACATTTCACCCCCGCGATTTCTTTTTCGACTATCGACTTAACACACACTACTAAAATACTCGCGGCTAAAAAAACCCGGGAATTTCATCCCGCACGCGACTAATCTTCTAGAAGGATCTGATTCGGCGAAAAAAGCAAGCCAGCAGTATAGACTGCAATGGCGCTTAAGTAAAAAAAAAGCAAAGAGTTACCCTCGAGTCGCTCGCTCACTCGCACGCACGCATAGCTGTTTTTGCACTGGTGGTGTGCGCGGCACGTAAAAAGAGGCGCGACACGCGAAAGCTCGCGCGCACGTTGGATAATGAGGTACGCGTCCTGTTGCTTAATACCAGCGTGCGCGCGCGCACGAGCTCCGAAAGATCTTAACGTTGTTCCTGTAACGTGCAGCTGTTGTTAAAGATTTAAAGTTGACGGGAGAGACTTGCCAAGTTTGCGAAAGAAAAGAGTGGCTTTAACTTTTCAAAATAACGTTTAATGTTATGTTTATGCAAAACAGTTGATCATAAAGTTGTTTACCATTATTTGAGACCATTTTTTTTAAATTTTCTTTTAAGATTATAATTGATATAATATTCCAAAAAAGCCAATTAATCAAAATATCTAATTTTGGAAAAGTGAGCGAAACAGTTACTATCATACATTATTATTCATAATTTAATGAAACCACATTATTCATTTCCCCATTCCCGATATTCATGCCGCAACTAATGGATTGGATTAGAGTATCTTTTAGCAGGCTTACCTAGCACCAATCTTGAAGTAAAAATAATTGTAAGTAATGATGACTATATGTAATCATACTCCACCGGTTACTTCACCCAAAGTCGACCCCAGAATCACACCCATCAGAACACATTGACTTTTTCCTGAAAATCCCCCCGCACGAATTAGTAATAATACATGACAACGTACTTTCCTACCATTAATTCAATTTCCCACCCCTCGTCGCTACATATCTCAATCAGGATCGGACAACCACAACCTCGATCGATTTTTCAAAAAGATAATACGACGCGCACTTAGCACCGGTTTTTGGTACAAATTGTACAACCGCTAAAAACAATTTCGCCAACAACCCCTTGCTCGTGCTTTCTCTCTTTCTCTCTCTCTCTCTCTTACTCGATCGATATAACACTCGCACCTACACATTACCGCTCATTGCGTTCTCGCGGCGCGGCACCACGCCGGCAATTACGTTCACGTTTGATTTCTCAGCGTAAACGTACACACACGCCTACACGTACACACGTATATAAGTAAGTAAACCTTCTCGCTCAGGGGTCGTCGAACTTCGGCAGTAGGGGGTGGACGCGCGTTTTCTTCCTTATCGTGGGAAAAAAACAACATAATGCGCACCCGCAGTCGACGAGTGCACTACTCCCACGCGATTAGCATGGTGCCGGAAGTTATGCGCCACGCGTGTGCATTGATTTTTCGGCGAGGCCGAGTGATGAGGCTTTTCGGCTGGACAAAGCGCACGTGTTGTGTTTGGATAGAGTCTCCTTTTCACTCACATAGCGCTTCGTGTTCCGTAAATCTTGCGGTTGCTGCTACGTCGAAATTGAATCATTTTACGAGAGAGAAAGAGAGAAAAACAGAGGGAAAGCCGTTCTAATAACGCGTCCTGCGACACGAGAAACGCGAAAATTGCGTGATTAATGGGCGACGTGCGATGGTACGTGTGTGTATGTTCGTGTTGGATGTATGAACGGCGCATTTGTTATCGTTGATTCGTAGTTATTAGTTCTAAAGTGCGGATTTCATTTTGATTTATTTCTGTTATTCAAATGTTATGATAGTATGTAGTACTATGTATATACATATACATGATTTATGTCTTCTTTAAAAGTATGAAATAATGTTTTCTCCGAACAGTTATATTACCAACTACGTTTAGAACAAATATAGACATTTTGTGCACATGTTTATAGATTTCCGAGAATAATTCTCTAATGATTTGTTTTCCTGGAAAAAAATATTCAAAATAAAATATTCTGGATTTAAAAATAAAATTTTATTAACTCTAAAAACTATCGTTTCTATCCACATTACTTTAACCAGTCTAATAATTCACTGTTTTATCAGATATGCATAACTATCTTTGACGAGTTATGAAAAGGTCGATTCTGCAATATTATATCGACACAAACACTAGAGCGTTTTTCCATTCCTGCAATTTAGATCCCCGCGAACGATGAGCAACGTGAGTCATCGTATATAGATCCGAATGCAGTTAGTGAGTTTTAATCGGAACTTGCGCGCACGTGCAACCATTCGTACAGTGACCTATTTAAAATTTCATGTGGAATTAATATTTTATTGCGAACACATTGACTTTATCAGAAGACATTGATAGGTCTTCAAATGATTAAATATCAATCTAAATAGGAATAAATAATTTTCATTAAAATTGTTTTTTCTTCTTCCCCATCAACTTTTTAGAAATTTGTGCGAATATTAAGAACACATTTTCATTGATATACAGCAAAAATGTCAAAATTAACGTTAAATTAAAGTTATTCTTGAAATGAATTGCGATTATTCAAAATAAAATCAAACAACTTGAAAATCATTGCATCAAATATAACAATTGGAAAAAAACGTGGCATATAAGGAAAAGCTGACAAACACTATAGAAACGCAAAGCAAACATTTACAAAACAAAGCCAATGTATTATATCAAATGAAAAAGTCAACTCTGAATGAAAGTCAATTTATTCGTGAGAGTAAAAATATATAGACGTTACATGACACTCGTCCCGTCAGTCGCATCGTTACATTACAGTATTTACAGTGATCCTAAAACAACGATTCTCGCACACTCGCAATAATTCCGAAGACTAACAAAAGAAAAAAATAAAGACATACTACAAATGTATACATAATGTAGAAAAAAAGAAAAAGATATTTAGAGAACACGTGGCAAGTTTATTAAAAGTAAAATTTGCAGTTGTTTGCCTGGTGGCGACGCTCAGGCGACGTTGCTCTTGTCCTTGGGGCCGGCACCGCGACCCTGTTTCTTCGCCGCCTGCACGTCAGGATGATGATGATTGTCCTTGGGGCTCCTGCGAGTCGGTGGCTTATTGCGCGGAGTGCTGCTGGTCGACGCGTCGCCTTCTAATAGTACACCTGCCGCTGCGGCTGTTGGGGGATTGATCGGACTTTTAGCGTTGATTCGTGCGTTGTTGTTGCTGTTGTTGCTGTTGTTGTTAGTGGCGTTTGCCTTGAAAAAATTAGCAGTTGCTATGCTCTGAGTCTAATTGCCGATAATCGTAGCTTTTTGACAGGCGAGAGAATTGAGATTGGTGTTATGGTGTTGACTTTGTTGATACGGTGTCGGTATAGTTTGTTGGTTTATGATAAATTTGCCAGAAAACGGGTAAATAAAGTTCATAACGTTTCGAAAAAAATTAGCATTCATTTTTGTACTTGCGGATGTTAATTCTTTAATTAAACTAAATCGTTAAGTTTTATTTATCCAATGTAATGTGTTTCTCACGTTTAAATAATTTATATTTTTTTAATTTCTTTTTGAATTTTTAACTTTAATATATATTCCATAAAGTCATTTTCATTCATTGTATAATTACAAAAAAATTAATATTTCTTAAAATAATTAACCCGAAAAACAACATATTTTGCAAAATCAAGATCAAGGTATTTTTAAACATCAATATTTTATACAATCCTCTTTGATATACATTTTAGATTCTAGATTTAAATTTAAATTTATTGACTTTATATTATAATTTTTTTTAACCGTAATACTTTTAGTGTAAAAATAATCTAAATTACAAAATATTATAATTCATTATAATCTATATGTATACGTTTATACTATTAAAATTCTTGTCAAATACATAACTGTATTATTCCAATGTAATTAATTTATACTATATAAAAAAAATCCGTTTGTAAACTAGGTGTAATGTAAATTTTACAATCTGTGTATTCATATATATATATATATATATATATATATATATATATACGTTCTTTAAAAAACTACTCTTAAAATTATTTGATCACTCTATATAGTATTAAGTACACACGCTGCACAATTAATTCAATTAGTGTTCCAGATTATAATTAATTTTCTTCACTGTTAATTGTACGAATCATTAATCGTAGTTTAAGACAGTATTGTGCGGAAATTCACAATTCTATTTATAGATTTACTAAAATACCTTATTTGGAACTCGGCAATTTCTTTCGTGAATAGCTAATCGATCCGGCAGGAAAGTTCTTTTGCACTTTGGACACGGAATCAGGAGAGCCTTAAACAGTCAAATAGCACATAGGCTTTAACTGCGAAAATTCAAGTAAAGTGATGAAAATCATTGTTTTTTCCATTTCGTAATATAATGTTACTATTTTACAATATTAATCGTATAATGTTACGTATATATAAAAATAATAAAAATATACTTAATCAAAATAATTAAGAAAATTAATTGAAAAAGAAGTTCTGAACGTTTATTAATCAGTTCAAATGAAGTATAGTTATATTAATCAGATAATTCATAAAAACTAATTCTGCCAAGCTATATATCAAATCATCTTTTTATATTATATGAATTATTCTAAAGAATCCCAATCAAAGGGAAATATGAGGAACAGCAAACAAATTAAATCGAATCGTTAATTATTAAAAAAGATTTGTACGAATATACGCTACCTGACTCTGCTCCCAAGCGGCGGTGTTCCAATCTTCGTGATCAATGGGAACGTTTGGTCGCTGCGGAGGCACACGCCGCTGTGAGCTTGGTAACGCTTTATTTTCGCGATTCCATCTCTGTGAACGAAACGGCTTGGGTTAGATTTTTCCCCACGGAAGACTTTGCGAAATGTACGTGAAAACTATATAGGAATGATTCTATTCAACTTTGCCCCATATGCGCAGAGCAAAACGAAGTCGTTGCGAAATGAATGTGATAATCAGGTATACAAGAGGGTATGATATTGAAATGTACGATTTTGCAAAAAAAAAAGAAAAAAGAAAAAAATTGTTTTGGACGTAATATCTAGATACCAAAGAGCGAAATTAGTGATACGGGAGCTGAAACGAGTTCGTTTGGCTATCACTTAGCTTGATTACCTAACGCATGGGTCAACGTCCGCGAAAAAATTCGTACGATCTATCATGCGAATTTCAACGTGTAAATGTCAGAATTTATACAAATAAACTTTGAATTAAACATGTAGTATATTAATTTTTATTTATTTATTAGGAATACTATTTAATTTATAATTTTGACCATATAATAAATACTAGATAGTAGTGTTTATAAATGAATACACGAGATAACATACCTCCAAACATTTAGGCTCATGAATAGGAAAACTAGCCGTCCCAAATTCTCGGCCACAGATGTAACAAGTTACAGTTCTCGGCCTCCGCTTCGAGATTGATGCGGCGGATTTATCCTCGCTTGAACTAGGGGGATCTTCGGTTTTTTCCTTCTTGTTATTTTCATCTATCAAGATCTTCCCCTGCTTTCTCGTGGGAGTCACTGTTAAGGTGTAATTTAAATTAACGCTAAATGATAAACATGTACTTTTTATTGTATTATTGAAATTCAACTAAACAGTAACTTTTATTACCAACTCTTTTTAATTAACTACGAAACTTTTTAATTACTTTTAAATTTAATTAGTTCCAATTGATCGTTACCGCTGAATGAAGTTATTAAATAATCAATTTGAAAATTACAAAATATGTTAGATATTATAGATAAAGCTTTTTGTAAATCAGATATGCACTTTTTCTATGTTGGATATATCTACACGCAATTAATTTTTATACAATTCATGATAATAAGTGACCATGATCAAAGAATTAATTTTTATACTAATGAAAATATAAAATATTGATTACCAAAATCGAGTAAACGACCAATTCGATGTATAGAAGGTATGACAATTGAAATCCTTTATTTTAAATTTATATGTAATATGTTGAATTAAATGATTAAAAAACTTTTTTTTTTAATAACGATAAGCGACTATTCATCGTTAGTATTTTTAGCACGCTCACTTTCATTTTTAGTTTATATATTTATGAGCACGTCACTGTAGTGAGCATTTGCAGTCAATTCGTATAATATATTATTTAAAGGGAGATCGTAAACTTGAGCCGCTTATATATAAAAAAAATAAGAATTTTGTAAGGAAATAAGAATTTAAAAAAAAAATAACAATTTAACATAAAATTTAAAAAAAGTTGTGAGACTATAAACATGAATATCTCAACGAAAAATAAAAAAATTAAATAATTTTTTGATCTCTGGTGAAAAAAGTCGATCGCGCACAATTGCGTATATAATCCTCTTACCCGAGCTCAGCTTGTCTGACATCGTAGGCGAGTTAGTTGTCTTCCTGTTATCCGGTACCCCACCAGGAATCTGCTGTTGCTGCTCCTGCCTCGCAGACGCCTTACGCTGCAGACTTGTCCTCGTGCCTCGTACGGGTATCACAGCCAGCGTCGACCGGGCGCTGTTCAACACTAACGGTTCCTTCTCCTTCGTCGGCGACGACGTCGGACTCTTGAGGTGACTATGGAAGCGTTCCGGTTGGGCAGCACGTCCACAGGCCTTACAGGGCTCGGATTTCTTCTTCACGGTGGCAGGGGGGTTGCTCGTAAACAGGGCGACGTCGCTCGAGCTCAGGGAGGTGCGAGAGCCACGAGAGCGCAGGGGCGACAGTTGCTGCTGATGAGAGACGACGACGCTCGTCTTTTTCGTACACAAGGAGAGGGATAGAAGTCGTTAGAGGGGTTGTGCTGATTAAATTCAAGTGTGCAAGGTCAGCAATGTGATTGTAGATGTGCGATTGAATAGAACGACGATGGCCTTGAGACTTTTCGTTAATGCGTCAATTTCGTCACGATGAAGGAAACGGATGCGATTATTTACACTGATTGAGAATGCCATTGTCGTGTTTGAGATTGATTTTGTCATTAACGCGAGGTGAAATTCACATGATTGAATTTGCATTCTGTATTTTTCTTTTATATCTTAATATAGCCTTCATAGAAAATAACTAAGTAGTATTTTTTTCTTTTTTAATCAATTATGAAAATAAATTGATTCAGCTGTTTATTTTTTATTACGATTGTAAATATCATTATGTTATTTAACGTACGGGAATATTTATTTATACGTCGAAACACAAAAAGTTGAACAGCGGTGAATTTCGAAATTTGACAAAATAAAAATACACTTTTTATTGTTTAGCACAATTTTATACTTTTTAAATTTAAGGGAAATAAGAGATTAATTAATTTTAGTATTCTATTTAAAGACATTCCTGATTTTTACGTTATACAACATTATTCTTACCCTATAGTAAACTTTAGGTTGACTGATTAACGATGTTTTCTCAAAACACACAATTACACTATTAATATCACTATTACGTCATAAAATTTATAAAATAGCAAAAAAGAACTTAAAAACTGCAATTAATTATTTTTCTTGATGAAAAATATAAAAACTACTAGAATTTTTAGTCAACAAATGAAGCTCGTCAATAGAGTCAATTGCTTTGTTCCTGGCAGAAAGGAAGCTAGACCGCGACTAAAACTATAACAGTCCGCGTCGGCTATGATAGTCCCCGCCTTCTGCGTTTTTACACTGAAGGTGACCGCGAGACAGCGACCTTCAGCCATTATTCATAAGCAACTAATCCCCTATGCATTTAATTGCGGGTGGTACACAGGAGACAGCGTCAGCGTGTAAAATCAGTTAAGCTGTGTGTACGCGCGCAAAAGTCGTTCAATGCCCTTATTCAATTAGCATAATGCGCGTATCGACTGGGTCGGCGCACGCGTGCATAGTGAAGATCGATTGGCGATCGATGGACAAACAAAAGCCGTCCCCGGCGCTGATATTGAAAAAAGCACCGCGTCAGCGCGCTTATAACACACACGCACGCCTACTCACCTTATTATTCTTGTTGTTATTGTCGTCGAAGCGCTTGCCTCCGCCCTCGGGACTGCTCGCACCCTCGGCTGCTGACGACGAGGATGAGTTTGGTGTCGTCGCCGATTCGGAGGAATCGACGCTACCCTTACGCCCACTACGCGGGGCCACCAGTCGCGTTCGTGATTTTGGCTGGCTGAAGTTGTTGTTGTTATTGTTGTTGTTGTTGTTGTTGTTTACGTTGTTGGTTTTCGGGGATTCTAAAGCGCTGCTTTTTACCGGGTCCACGATTGTCACATTCTTCACCAGACTGTGGTTTATACGCGTGATCGAGGCGTTGAAGGATTCCTATGTGGAACATGAATAATTGCCAAAATATTATCAAATACTATTCATTGTATTGGATGAATATCTGATTATAAATTTATATAAGCTATATTATAAATTAGTAGAACAGTCGTGTTCTAGTTTAAATTTTATATTCACTTTAACGCGTATTGTTTTAGTTCAACACTTAAGTCTTAAGTTTATGCAACGACTTCATTTTTAATTCATAAGACTTTCTTCTACAGGCTTGTTTTTATATAAGTAGATGACAATAAAACATTTTCATCGAAAAGTAACACATCACTTCTTTATGCGCCTATTAAATTATTGCGCAAGAAAATTCTTGCAAAAAGTTTAACAGAATACTCGTATATAAAAATCAATTACATCCTACAAAAATTTCCCATAGAGATTCTTATTAACCAAAACTCCAGCACCACAAGAATGCATTTCTCATCCTCTCACCTTACTAAGCAGCGACATATCGAGCTTGTCGACAAGTCGAGGATCAAGCACCAGCGGCGCCTCAAGACTTGCTGTCGCCGGCCTGGGCTCCTCGCTATCCGAGCTCTCGGTTGCTCCCTTCCGTGGCCGCCTCTTCCTCATCTTCGGCCACGTGCCTGCCGCCGCCTCGTCCTCCGCCTCCTCGCCTGGATCCTTCTCTGCAAAATGCACGCGTGGCAAAATACTCGTCAGTGCTCAAAAGGATATATGTAAATAGGTAAGTAGAGCGGCTGCGTGCAGAGCCGACGCAGCTGATGCAGTGAATCTCGCGTAGGTAGACATGGATCGGTTGTATAAACATAAATGATGCGCGTACACACACGCGCACAAGGCCGTAGATGACCCTGCGCTGGTTATTGTATATATTTGTGCGATTGTATACGTGTTTTTGTCATGAGTGACGCGTGGACTATAGGATAAAAAATAGACAGATACAGATATGTATCGCACTCTAGATACTTTTTTCTTTCCTTTTGTGATAGATGTTTTATCATGCAGTGGGGTTGCAGCATGCTTTACACACACATATATAGTAGATCGCTAATAGATTTTTCTTACGTTAGTTTACATACATATATATAGAGTCAAAATATGAAGTAGACAAATTTTAGTGTTTTCATTTGAAAATCAGTTATATATTGAAGGAGACAGATATTAAACGTAAAGTAGTTTTTAGGATTTGGATAAACTGGAAAATTTTTGTCTGTTTTATATTTTATTCAAAATATTATGAACATTAGCAGTTTATCATTTGTAAATCACAAGTATATAGTAGTTCAGAAGTATTGAGGTGATAATGTGTATGCAGTCATATAGCTTTCGTTGACGAAATGTATATAAATATACTAATCTCATATGAATCTCGCCAAGTAAACTTACTTGTCCATTTGTACACTTGTTTCGCTAAGTTCATCATTTTTCATCGTTAACATGTAGCCACTAGTCGGGCTAAACAGACTATTTTCACTCCTTTATAACCTTTTTTTCCCTCAATTTTTAATTTATAATTGATATAGACTTATATGCTTTTGTGCCTGTAACAATTCTATTACTTTCTCAATAATTATTGTAAAATGTCATAAACTCTAATCAATTTAAGAACGTTATCTTTTAAGTACAATTTTTTTTTAATCTTTTGGAGTAAGATAGTCATCGGTATACTGAAAACAATAAAAAAATATTTAAAATACAAAAAAATATCGTTATTTTATTTAACTTCTAACAATAAAACTTACGGGAAAACGAGCCGTTGAACGATCAACTGAAAATAATTTTATACCTTCGTGTGCACGAGTAAAATTTAACGCTTTTCTAAAAGAGGTTATAAACAAAGCCGTCGGACCTATACATACACCATATACAAATACGAGACACCGTGTGCCTTTAACCTATAACCGAGAATCTTAGGGTTAGAAAAAGATGAATCTTACCACCGATAGTCTTTAAGTCTTCGCGAAGAACGAGGAACGTTTTTTCAGATAGCAGGTCAGCCTGTGTTTTTGGCCACTTCATATTCTCCAGAATTCACTGCGGTCTCTCTACCCCGGTTAGTCGTAGACAGTGACGAGACTAGGATCTTCATTAGAACGAAAAAATCTTTTGTCCCTGATTTCTTTATTCGTCGATTCGAAGGTTACGAGTCGTCTTGTTGTCAGTCATGGAATTATGCATGTCGTACTAGTCGATTTCAAAGCCTGAAAAATATGCGACTGGATCAGTATCACTGTTAGTAGTGATTGGCTGTTCCTATATGTATAGGTACCAAAAATTTCTACGTGTTTGCATTAGTCCACAAATTTATTTTTAAATAAATGATGATTACATGAAGAAGATTTAAGGAAGACTATATGCTTTTAAGCAAGTTGATTTTAAACTAAGATGATGAATATAAATTTTTATAAAATAAGCTATCAAGCTGTAAA
Organism: Torymus tubicola; assembly: GCA_035583055.1. Taxonomy (NCBI): domain Eukaryota; kingdom Metazoa; phylum Arthropoda; class Insecta; order Hymenoptera; family Torymidae; genus Torymus; species Torymus tubicola. The sequence goes on from JAWWEQ010008128.1 coordinate 29,765, forward strand.
AAGAAGAAAAATGTTTTTTTTTCAAGTATTTTAAATTTATTCTTTAAGATGGTTAATGCAACTTTAGAAAAGAAAAATTCTTTATCCCTAGAAAATGATTCTACTCTTATTCTCGAAGGAAGAGCCTTCTTTTTTTACAAAAAAAAATAATATCACTTATATATATAGTGCTTAACCTTTTACATTTTCTAAAACAAAAGAATAATTTTTCTTTTTTAAACAGCTAAAACTAATAATTTCTTAAAAAACTAGAATTTTTTCAATTAACGCTTTGATAAATTTGAGTTATCGACAGGTTTAGCTGTATTTGAAAGAAATACTGAAAAAAATGCTCTGTTTTATTTGTTTATTGGTTAAGCTAGAAAATCCTTATATATAATTGTAAAAAAAAGAAAATAAAACTAGAGATTACAAGTTTTACGTTGCTTTTTCCAGAATTAAAAAATATTAAATATATCAAAAGTTATGAAAGTTTAAAGCTAAGCAACGCAAATGCATCAAAATAATTATAAAGTTAAAGCCTGTCAATTTATCAATTTTTGTTGCTTAATTTTAAACTTTCATAACTTTTGATATATTTAATATTTTTTAATTCTGGAAAAAGCAACGCAAAACTTGTAATCCCTAGTTTTATTTTCTTCTTTTATAATCATATATAAGGATTTTCTAGCTTAACCAATAAACAAATAAAACAGAGCATTTTTTTCAGTATTTCTTTCAAATACAGCTAAACCTGTCGATAACTCAAGTTTATCAAAGTGTTAGGATCTAATATTCTAGCATTTTTCATATTTTAGCATCTAAAAACATACCTCAAAGTTTTAGCAAAATCCGTGATCCGGAGTCCGTGACCTCTCCTAGTAAGTAAAATTGTTTTAATTTAAATTTGCAATATGAATTCAAAGTACGCGATATTAGATAAATTGAAGTAAATATATTTGCTTGAGAAGATTACTTAAACGCTTAAGATAAAGTAAGTAATACGGAAGAAGCGTCTGGCCTAATTCTAACTTCTACTACTTATGGTTAAAATATCTACTTTACAGTTAGATACTTGAATTTTATGTACAGTATCTTTATTCAGCGAACTTGTATATTTACGAGTAAAAACAAAACAAAGATACAGATGCTAATAAACAATTATAATTAATACAAAGTTAATCTTTTTTATTGATACGTATACGTATAAAGAAAACTTTGACATAATAAAATTTATATATTCTAATGTGTTTATTGATTATAAACTGATTAAATTTTCAAATTTAAATTTAGTATAATGAAAGAAAATAAATTTTATTTTTGTTCTTGTACATACTCATTGAAAATAACAACATAAAAAACAAAGGTATTAATGATTCTAGTTGTAGCAAACAATACCGCATAAAGCAATCAATCGCGTTACATATAAGCTTTTATATGAATTATGATGACTAGGAAAATCAAGTAGGTAAGTAAAACGCATATCGATCGTTTGTATATATAAAAACGTACGCGTCTTGCTCTCGATTTGAAAGGCTACATACAGAATCTATCGCGACTCTATACAGTTTGACGCAAATAAAATGAATTATTCCTCGGGACTCGCAATATAAACTTTTTTTCGTTATCATTGACATATCTCGTTGAGAGAATAACAACTATAAAAGAAAGATAAGCATTAGCTTTTATTAGTTACGCGCGTGCGCTGCACGTAGTAATAATGCAGTGGACGTGAAATATTACAATCGAAGTTTGTGATGTACGTTTGTAGTTCATTGTCAGAGAGGATAATATAGGACTTGCAGCTGTATGTCAAAGGAAAATTAGCTAATACAATGTGCATACATACAAAGAATCTGCATCGGATAGTGTATGTAGAGACTCATCGATCACATAATAAACCTTAAAATGTTAAAAAGATATCTTCTACTCTATAGATCTCTATACGCTGTGGCACTATTTAATACATTTTAAGATAGAACCTGTTAAAATAATGTGGTATGTTATTGATCGCGATATTTTAACATATAAACTGTAACAATTATTATTGCAATTTAGAAAAAAGATGAAACAAATGTAATTCGAGTAAAATATTTTAATATATATAACACTCAGTAATATAAAATGCCAAATAAAAGTTATTTCTACTTATTGTAATTTTCTTAATTAATATATTTACTTTTTTAAATAAATCTGCTGTTTTTAGTAAAAAAAAAAGATGTTTATTCTTCTAGAGATAACTCTTTAAAGATTCCTTGTGTAGCGTCTGATACGCAAAAAGTTATTTATACCGCAGAAGTTTTCGATATTTTGTAGATAAACAGATGATCATTATTCATCTTTTGATAGTTTTTCCATACAACTAGGTGTCAATGAAATTTTACTTTTATCAAAACAATTTAATGATTTGGATCATAAATGAAATTTTCAACTACCATCATATATTACTGATTAAGTTTTAAATCCAGCTACTGTTTATTTGCAATGCTTGAGAAAAATCAGTATTTTGTATATAGAGTTTTGTAGTAGACGCCGAAAAGATTTAGATGATTAACTTCCATTCGTCATGAATGGCTATTATTTGGAATTATACTACCAAGTTTTGAACATTATAGAATATCTAATTTTATGTCGCAATGAATTTTGACGATTTCATTTTTTGAACTGCAAATAAAATTTTACTGCTTCTATTAAAAATAATTGCCAATTAACTTTAAAAAGATGCATGACCATTGCAAAAGAAATATTATAGAGATAACTTGTAATTTACTCAGAAATATAATACAAAAATGTTTGTTTTACAGAATAAAGCACCTCCAACAATAAAATTCATAAAATCCAAAGAGTCTCCCATTAATATTTCAACTTAGGATTCATGCATTATTTTAAAAACATTTAATATTAACTTGCGAAATATTTTTGAGGTGTTTTACAGTTGAAAAAATCAGTTTTAGAATAGAATTTTTTGTTTATTTTATATTAGTCTCGATCGTTTCATTTTAAAAGCATCTTTCGAATACATAAATTGTTTAAAGATATTTCGTCTTACATAGGTAGTCACATATAATAGAAGTGTGTTTGAAAAAGGTATTTTTTTATATCTAAAAATTTTTACGCTGGCGTGTATTGCATCGTACAAAGCGATAAATTAAAAATCACTTTTTTTGCCTAGCGGGCCAAAAGTACCACTTTTACTCCCGGCGCCCGATCGTAAAAATTGTACTTTTGGTCTTGTTAGGCAAAAAAAATTATATATAAACCACGGGAGCAAACAAAGAATGCCTCAGATCGCATGTTTATCACCCTTGCCTTCGGCTCGGATGATAATTTACATGCGATCTGGGACATTCTTTACTTTTACTCCCTAGGTGCATAATATACTATTCTAGCACTTCATAATTTAGCTGGTACCTGCATACTTTCTATGGAATTAAATATGTACAGATAAAGTATGGGTACAAAAAGTTTGTTTACAGTATTTTTCCATTTAAAATTGAAAGCTATCTACTCTCATATAATGAATAAGAAGTCATTAAAATAAAAAAAAAACATGGGAAAAAATTAATTAAAAAAATTCCAGAAAAAATTAACACACCGTGTTAAACAAACAAAAACCTCAACCCGTATTTAGTATTAGTTACGCAAATGTATGCAAGTACAAAGAAACTCTATATATAACCCATCGATTTTATATCGATTTTGGTTCATCACTATCATTCAGCTACTGGTCTTTTTTCAAGAAAATATTTTTCCATGCTATACGTCACACGCTCTCGTAAAAAATACTACCTCTGACATCTAATTTTCAATAACAAATGGATAATAATAAATCAGTAATTTTACAATCAACGACTTGAATAAAATTTTTATTTGATAAAAACGATTAATAACATAGAGATTACTTTTACGATTACAGTAATGCAATCAGTTTAATTTTTAGCTAATTTTTTTACTTACAGAAAGAAGTCTGTTTTATAGTATTATTCAATCTCACACTCATACTCGTCGTTCACCTAAACACAGCAAGCGAGCAAGAAAACGACGATTAATGCATCCCTTTCGGTGAGTCAGACAAAGGGAAGAACTGGTATAGGGACCAGACTGATATTAATGTTGCTCCTATACATTACACGGCTATGTACGCGGGCTTAGGGTGTATATATGCATCACCCCCGATTTGCACAATGAAAGCAGCCCGCTGTCAAGATATAAAGTAGCAACTTTAAAACCAGTTATAATAAAGCACTTGCAAAAGAAACAAATAAAGAAAATCAACAGCACAGCATCACAACACCTACTTCCTCGTCCACTTTTCCATAACACTCTACTGGCTGCGACATACTTACCCTCGCGCTCTATATACGTACAAAACCGAAGCTCTTGCGAGAAAATCGGCGGGGAGAAATATATTATCACCGTTAGCACAGCCACCTTGCACCTCGCGAGCGAAAGTGATTCTGTGTTCTCTCTATCTCTTTCTCACCGCACGCGCCGCGTCGCGCCGGCCGACTGAGCTTACCTTGCCATTGGACGACCGATGAGGAGCGCGGAGAAGCACAAGCGGCTAATGGTCGCGCGGGGCCGGCGCGCGGCGCGTGTTTACGCGGGAGCTAGGGAACCGGGCATCGATCCAACCGCAGGAGCCCGTGTTTCACCCGATACCCACTCCCCTACAGCACCTGCCTCCGACTTGAGTGTACACGACGACGTGTTTACACCTGTGCGCGGCGATTTTTGCTCGCTCGTGCTCTCGAGGGGGGATCTTGTATGTTATAATGCTGAGGGGGCGAGTTTCGGAAGCTTGGGGATGAGGAGAGGCTGCGAGATCGGTTATACGGCAAGGGAGAAAATCTGTTGAACATTTTTAGTAACATTTTTTAGTAAAATAGTGAACAAAACGTGTCTAGGATTAGCAGATCTTTCAGTACGTCAAAAACCTAAATACCAATTTAAAATGATTTTATTATTAAACGGGTATATGTATGTTATTAAAAAGACTCTGTATTGTAAAATTATTAAAAACTTATATGTAAGAGACAAAAGAATGACTAAGTTACGAGTTCATGTAAGTCTAGTATCATGAATACAAAAGTCAATTTTAAAGTTCGTTTACACCTGCAGTATATATTATGTTTATGTACTTTGGTTTATGCACCTACAATTGGCGTATTGACTGAATAAAGGCATATCTATTCTCATACTCGATTTCGATCTATATATGCTCCTTTAAATCACGGCACAACCTTCCGAATTTCGGGTGCAAGGGTCTATTCTTATATAGTAACTCACGCAGCAATGAAGACCTACCTCATCATCGGTACTATTATAGTATCTATAGATCCGACCTTCCTTCGACCAACCCTAAGGAAACGACACCTATCTATGCGAGTGGACGATATTGAAAGAAGAGTCACTCAACGACCAACGATGTGTCTGCTTCGAGATACAGAGCCGAAAACATGATCCCCCACAAGGCAAACCCAGAGGATGGGCTGTCAAGAAATTTGATCGGGACGCCTTTGCAAAATGCATCTCGAGAATACCAGGACTGGACAAGACCAGGACGATGGACGACATGAAACGGCATTACATAATTGAAAGATAATCATGTAATAACAGCAATAAAACAAATTCTATCATAAAATATAATTTTGACGCGTGCGGCAAAACTGTATAATATAATAGGAATTAACAGATGTGCCCTCTGTGTTTGTGATCCGGATTACAAATTTTGTGATATTCATGAAATTGAGAATGATAACATCCTTAACTAATCATAGGTAATATTTTGAACTATTTTTAACGAATAGTATTGGAAACCCAAAAAAGCTTCAAAGAATATTAGATATAACACTTAGCGCATCGTTTCAAAGTTAGACAATAACGTTTAGGTATACATATCTTTGTTTTCATAAAAAAGAAAAAGTTTTATAATGGAAATTCATTATAAATTTTTTTTCTGTAAAAAATTTATTTTTTGAATTTCAATTTAATAAAAGGAACTGATAAATTAGTTTGACGAAGCTAAGTACCAATGAGGGAAAAAGTAAATAAAAATTAATTTTTTTTACAGTTTTATCTTCTTTCTTTAAAATGGTATCAACGATTTTTCAAGATTGAAGGATTACCGTTTTAAAAAGAATACTTTCCAAAATGTTTTTAATATATATAGCTGAAAATGTTCATAACTTGAATTTTTTCAAGCATTAGAGTCTAACATTCTAGATTTGTTCATCGTTTCTATACGTAAAAAACATATCCTAAAGTTTAAGCCGGATTCGTGATCGGGATAAATCCAAATCCCCGACTTTTCTTTTCTAACGATTATTGTTTAATATTTTCATTTATTTTCAATTGGATTTTTGAATATCCAATATGAAATATAAAAATAAAGAACAATGTGAATTCTTGTAACATTAACTCTACAGAATATCATATTCATCAATGACTAAAGAATTGTATTTATACATTCACGAATGTTTCACTGTCACACACGTATCATTTAAAACGACATTAGCACGAGTATACTAGGAGAAAGAAATCAATTGTTAATGAACTTTACACATTTGTTACTCTATTTAACATAGAAAATTTCTGAAAACATAAAGTTACTTGAAATATAAATACTCATATTTTCTCCGTCGCCTTTTTAATATTTGCGAATTTTTTAAAAATTTTTGTTCACATTTTATAGATGTACAATAACGAAAAAGATATTAAATGATTGTTATCTTGCAATATAAGAATGTAGATTCTCGAAAAAATATTGTTGATTTTAATACATTTAACACATTTAAACAAATTTTCAAATAAATTCTCAACTCTATATTTTGGAAAATCTTAATTGATTCCACTTTTTCAATCAAGCGTCTTATTTGTATATAAAAAAGTCAAATGAACAAACATTATAAAAAATTTCTTAATATCACTAATAATTACTGTCACATAAAAAATTATATTTTTCTTTCTCATTGCGATCGTTGGAAGCGTATTGAATATATATTGAATATACATTTGATAAAATCTTTTATTACGTATATATTTTGTTTCACAGTATTAAATAATGATTGCACTTCGATAAAAGTCATAAAATATTAAGAGATGACTATAATAATCACTTTATGGTAAATACCACTTTTCACCACCGATATTCCTTAAAACTTAATTAAAAGATCTTATGAAAAAGTAATTTATTAACTCGCTGATAGAAGAATTAATTTTTTAAAATATTAAAAGTGCAGTTGCAATTATAAATCTAATCTTGAGCAACGCGAGTTACATTTCAAGCTGGAATTGCTGTTTAAAGTAATAATTGGACTATGCAACACTTCCGGGGTACTGAAATTATTATTGCTGCGACAGATAATCCAGAGACACGCAACTCCTGCGTTCGTTTCATTCTCTTTTTTTCTTTCTACTCACATAGTTCTGGCTAGCTCGTTTTATGTCGCAAGCGTTTGAACTTAGTTTTTTTTCGCGTACCATATATATAGTGACCACGGAAAACGTAAAATTCGATTTTTACAGTTTCCTGGAAATAATTTTTCAGGGAAATAATTTAATGATAACTAATTTATAATTGAACGTTGTACAAATATTATTTTAGGCTTTTTTAATTTGTAGATTAATCGGGAATAGGGATACTGGATTTATGTACATGCTATAATATCCTACAATTTATTTCCCTTTTACGTCGCCAAAAAAATAAAATTTTTTTTTAGAGTACACTCACGGGATATATTTTTCCTTGTTCATTGGAACTTTTTGAACGTAAAAAACAATAAGAACAAGCTCGATTTGATGGTATTATCTTTTTTCTGACAATAATTAAGTTTTTTTTTAAATGATTAATAATAGTACTAGATTAATTAGAAATCATTCTACCAATAAAAATTCAACATAAAATTTGAAAAAAGAACATAGAGAACGAGAGCTTTCAAAATCTCTTTTCAGAATCAGTTGGTCTTGAAACTGACGAAAAATGGTGACAAAGGGACAATTTGAAAAAAAAAACAATTGAATCCGTACATCTCCAACCAGTATTTGGAGAATTTTTAGCTTCAAACTCACGAACTTTTAAAGGAATCAACATTTTCAAATTGATCTTGTTCTTATTATTTTTAATGTTTAGAAAGTCCCAATGAACGAGAAAAAATTTATCCCGTGAGTGTGCTCTCGAAAAATTTTTTATTTTTTTAGCGACGTAAAAAAGAAATAAATTGTGAAATAGCTATAAATATGTATACGGAAATTGCGAAAAAGTGAAATTGGAATTCCTCGATTACCATTGCATGATAATGCACGCGGAAATCACATAGAAAATGGAGGAATTGCAAATAATAGTGTTAGGCGCTGTTTTTTAATCGGTGTATGCGGGTATTGTCAAACATTTGCTCCAGTACATAGTTGGTAATATATTAGCGATAGTTCAAATTTTGACCTATAAATCATATTTTAAACGTTTTCAAACAAATTTACTCTAAAAATATGATCATTCAGATTATGATATTTTAAAGAAATGGAAATGTATATAGAAACAAAATAATTTTTATTGTATAAAAATTAAGTTACATTAGTATATAATATATTATCTTAGTAATTTCAACCAGAAATCTTTTTTCAATAACGATTTGCTATTTACAATCATTACAACTCCTTACAAAATATACTGTACAGTCAAAACATGTAAAATGTATTGGAACTCTTCAACATCATTATCACAAAGAAATGATTATCGTCGATATCGGTATCTTTTGAAATGAAACCATAGCTGAAATATATTATTGTGAAATTGGCAGCGAAATCCCCGTTTGTATGAATATTCCCATTCTCGGTTGACAATTTTAAAAGCTATATCTTCATACGGTGGTCCAGCTTTGAATCTGAGAATTGCAAAATCCTTATTATCTCCACATGGCGTCTGTAAATAAAAAAATATTTTAATATCTATCTTTAAAGACACGTAATTATAAAAATATCAAATGTTAGCATCTTATATATACCAAGAAATATTCAGGTGTGACGTGTTTGTCAATTAAATCTGGGTAAAAAATGTTGAATTTGTATCCTTGAACAATTTTCGGAGGTGGATTATCCATATCATAATGGGTTTGATTATATTTATTCCATTCAAAACCAGTATGAACCCTATTAAAGTAGCGGGGCTTTCTTGGTCTATATTTATCAGACCACAAGTACACCTGAGCTTCCAAAGTTGATTCAACGCTGAATTGGGCTTCATCAGTACCCATATTTTTGCTCACTTCTCGCCGCATAGCTTGTTCTTCAGCAGACAGAACATTCTGTACTTTGCGCCCAGTATTAATGACTTGATTCCTTGCAAACTCTAGACGCTGTGCATCTTCTTCTTCCAAAGTTACGATCGTTCCCGGCTCAAGTTCCGATTGTTGAATATATTTTGGAGAATAAGCTCCCGACTCAGCGTACTGATCATCCCTGTAAGAAAATATTAATGTATAGTAAATAAAATTAAAATGAAAACTGTTTTTAATTTTATGTCTTAAAAATTGATTTTTAAAAAATTATTAAGTACATTAATACTACTTAAGACAAATTTAACAGAAATTATAATGTGTATACTTCATAAAAAATTAAATCAAAGTTTTTATGTTTCATTAAAAAGAAACTTACTCGGATTCACTTTCTTCACTCTTTACAACAGCTGTGCTAGCAGAAGGTTCTTCTTGTTGATCTGTATTAACAGGTTCATTACTGGTAGTTGTTTCTAATTCAGACGGCTCATTTTCTGATTTTTCTACTCCCTGTTCTGCTATTAAAATATTTAACTTCTTTTTCAAGTTTTCTTGATGACGATCTCTTAATCTTGCTCTAGCCATGTGAGCTAAAATTCAAAAGACTTTAATATAATCTTTGCGTCAAGGAATATAAAAACAATTAACTTAATATTTTATCATATTTACCTTTTAATTGTGAAAGTAAACTTTCCCAGTATCCAATATCAATACCTTCAGCCTTTCCACTAAGTTTATCTTCAATTCTTGTTTGTAATTGCTCTAATTGAGCTGCTGTTTTTCCTTTGAAAATTGTAGTCACATCAGATGCTACAGATTCATGTATTCCTTCACGTCTTCCCATAGCTAAAAAAATATATTTTTTAGTAGAGTTCAAATAGCTTTTTTACTTTAAATTTTTTTTAAACCTTAACAGTATGCTAGTAAACTAAACTATAATTTCATAAAATCATACCTATTGAAATGTGCGTTTTAATTTGTCAAAACAATCAAATTATTAATTTATTTAAGTTATACTTACCAACTTGATATTCTGTTTGTTGCAATTTTCTAAGCTTTTGTAATTCATCTTCAACTATGATTGTAATATCATTCCAATAGTCAAGATTTTTACCCCTTTCAAGTTCTTTGTAAACCTTAATATCTTCTATAAGATCTTCTAAATCTTTAAGTTGCAGTCCCCTGAGATATGTGTATGGTTCGTGCATTTCAACTGCATCTACTTCATCTTCAGCATCAATGTATTTGGCAAGAAGGTCAATAGGTTTAGCTCTTCCATCTTGAATTCGAATTCGAGATCTCAGTCTTGCTTGCTCAAGATGAAATTGATCCTCTTGGCGATGCCATGCTTCTAATTGTGCAGCTTCTTTTCCTCTTTGCTGTAATGCTGCTTCTTCCTCTCTTTGTTGTCTCTGTAATTCACGTTCTTGCCTACGTTTTTTTACTTTTTCTAATTCTCTTCTATTTTCTTCTTGTTTGTATCTATTTCTTGTTTCTAATTCTTCTCTAGTCACTTCTAACAAACCTTCTTTTTCTAATTTTTTTCCCCAGACAAATGGTTGTAGTAGATGTGCATCACCAAATGGGTTATCGGTATTTGTATAATGGAGATAATCGTTATCCCAGCCCATTCGTTCTTTACGTTTACGTTCCTTTGCTTCCTTTTTTTTCAGTCTCCTAAGTCGTTTTTCTTCTGGAGTTTCATTTCTTTTCATTACCTCTTTTTGTTTTTTCTTCACTTCAACTTGTTTTATCCTTTGTTTATGTAATTTTTTTTGTAATTCAATGGATCTGTCAGATCCAGAAGAATCCGATGACGAAGATGATGATGATGATGTTGTTGAAGATATAGAAGAAGACGATGATGATCTAAAATAAAAATTAAGAGAAATATAAATAAATCTTAATAGAATAATATTTGTGAATTAATAGGAAATTCTTTTTGCTTTGAAAATATTACTTACCTTTTGCGACGCTTGTGCTTAGCAGATTTTGGAGAAGGAGAATGCTCTTTGTCTTTAGATTTTGTCTTTTTGTTACTCTTATATTTGTCACGATCATTTGACTTTTTTATATCATTTTTGGATTTGTATCTATCTTTACTTCTATTTCTATCTCTGCTTCTTTCCCTATCTTTACTTCTTTCTCTTTCTTTACTTCTGGCTCTATCTTTACTTCTGGCTCTATCTTTACTTCTTTCTCTATCTCTACTCCTTCTTCTATCTTTACTTTTATTTCTTTCTCTGCTTCGATCTTTATCTCTATCTCTGTTCTTGTCTCTACCTCTATCTTGATTTCTATCTTTATTTCTATCTCGATTTCGGTCTTTGCTTCTGTCACGATATTTTTCTCTACTTTTTTCCCGATGTCTATCTCTACTTCTATCTCTTTCTCGATTCATGTTTAATAAATATTCAATATATTACTTATCCTAACTTTAAAAAATTATAAAATTAACAACCTTGAAATCGAAACATTTTTCACAATATAATGAAATATCTTTAAATCCACATTTACTTTTTATTTTATTTATAAAACTATAAAATTTAATACCCTGAATAAAAATCTTCACTTTTTTTTAAGTTATAAATAAATAACTTTTAATAAACAACATTATTTACTGTATAATTAGTTTTAATCTTCTCTTCTTAAATCAAATCAAGCAATACGGATAACCTAAAAACTTTTGGCGCAAAAGAATGTTTTCACTGTTTTCAACAGATTGACGATGAAGACAATCCAGAGTTTATACCAATTGGAGACAGCCGCGATGTAGTAGTATCAGTAGTACCTATATAGTTGGTAGTACTTTTTGACGGCTCATGTGCTGTCGCTGTGGTTCTCATGACGAACACAGCCGCGACGTAGAACTTATTATGAGGATTGAGCTGGAGGTGTGCTTGGCAAACGCGCGGAAACTTAAACGTTAATATGTAGGAAGTGGTGAGGTCGTAGAGTGAAGGAGACGTGCTTCCTACTTAAGGTCTTTATCTCTCCCTCTGACGTGACTCATTCGTGTTGCAGTCAATGCGACACTGAGCCGGCGGTTCGGCGCTCGCTCGTAACGTACGAGTCGTAAGTCGCAGCATGCGTTGCACTCTCTCACCGCGCTGGCTAGTCATCGGTGTATATTGTGATGAAACCGGAAAACGGAAAAATTTTTTTGAATCGACATTTCGTATATACTAAATAGTTATAATAAAATAGTATTTCTATTTCACGTTTTTATTGCCAGCTAAAACATAATAAACTGCAAATTGCAATCTTTAAATGGCAAAATTTAAAAATAAAATATAATTTTAATAATATAAGAAAATGGGAGATATTTAGTAATTATTATTTTATTATTTGAGTGCATTTATTATGCATAACTGCATATATTATTATACTGTAAATTATTAGTATTTTTTCATTAAAACATGGTCATTTACTTATTAACTTGTGTTTTGCACAATCCATGACTTATAAATATTCATAAATGTATCAATATCATATATATATACACACGTTAACACATATACACACACACACACACGTGACACACCGTTGTCTTATGTCTACTTGACACTTCTATGTTAAACTGAAACATGCAAGCAGACAACGCTAAGCAAGATTTGCTAAAGAAAAGATGCATTTGGACTTCTGCTTTCTAAATAGTTTTTCATAAGAATAAATATGTTCGTGGTAAATAATCAGTGAATTATTTTGACTGATGAAGAAGTTCTTTAAAAAGTCACGTATTTATTTACTGTTATTAAGTTTTGGTATAATTTTTATTGAGACTGATTAACAAGGTTAAGAGACAAACTTTCAAAGTTTTAACCATTTTTTGTTCTTACCATGAAAGAAAACAAAAAACCTATTAAAAATTCCCGTCTTTTTATAATATTATGGGGTTTTATTATGCACTTGATTCTATTATGGGGTGTCTTAGATGCTAATTTTCATTCACCAATAATATCAGATTTATCTGTGGTTCCAATGCCGAAAGATGCACCAGCACAGAGAATTTTTGTTTTTGTAGCTGATGGACTGCGTTATAGGACTTTCAGAGATTATATGCCACCATATTTAAAGTACTTTTCAATATTAATTTATTTGTATATATACAAATTATCCAAGTAAAATCTTAAATCGTTGAATAAATTATTTTGATTTTCAGATCTATTGTTGAGGGAAATGGAGTTTGGGGTATTTCTCATACGCGCATGCCAACAGAATCAAGACCTGGAAATATTGCAATTATTGCTGGATTGTATGAAGATCCTAGTGCATTATTCAAAGGTTGGAAAGAAAATCCAGTAGAATTTGATTCTGTATTTAATCAAAGTCGAGTATCTTGGTTATGGGGTAGTCCGGATATCATTCCTTTATTTACAAAAGGTAATTTTTTTACAATTTTTTAACAGCAAAAAGAAATTTACTTTGAAAATAATTTTTACAGGTAACAGTAAGCACATACATGGAGCAAGTTATCCTGCTGATTGGCAGGATTTTAGTAATGAACATGATGTGATAAAACGTTTAGATACATGGGTCTTTGATCAGTATTGGGATTGGTTAGCTAACAAAGCAGCTGCTTATAAGACTGAAGATAAAATTATATTTTACTTCCATTTACTTAGCTGTGATACCACTGGGCATGCTGCTAAACCACAATCAAAGTATATAAATATATCTGATATAATTTTAAATTCTTTTCAGAAATGTATCTTGTTCTCTATGTATATTTATCATAAAAATTCTTTTAGAGAATATGTGAAGACTATGATGAATGTAGACTATAATATACAGAAAGTTGTAGAAGAAACAGAGAATTATTTTGGTAAAGACAGTACTGCCTACATTTTTACATCAGACCACGGAATGACTGATTGGGGTTCACATGGAAGTGGTTCAACAGATGAAACAGAAACACCATTTGTTGCATGGGGAGCAGGAATTCTAAAAGATTCTCGTTTTTTTAATGTTGAACAAGCAGCTTTGACTCCTCTTATATCATCCTTAATTGGAATACCTGTACCTGTTAATAATGAAGTTAGTTTTCATAATTTATTTTATAAAAAAAATAATTTTCTCTGTTTACTTATGATATACATTTATTTTATCAATATTTTTTAATGCTAATTTTCATAAATTTCAAGGGTATATTACCTTATGAAGTATTAGACTACAACAATGAAGAATATATTGCAAATGCTTTTTTATCAAATGTTAAACAACTTGGTGAACAAGTGAAAGCTAATCGAGAATTGACAGTTGGTAAAAGCATTGTTAACACTTTTTGGAAAGATAAAGAATTTAATGAAAAACTTATTGAATCTGAAAAATTGTTAGAAAATAAGAACTTTGAACAGTCTATTTATAAGACTCAAGATGCTGCTAAAGTAGGTAAGGAGGCTCTGACATATTACAGGCGGTATCAAACAGACAGGTTTTTACTCTGCTTGATGTTTATGTGGATTGGTTGGATTACACTTCTATTTGTTGATCTATCTGGAATTCCACGTAAAAATATTCAGTTGGGATATCATTCCTGGTTGCATTTGGCTAACTTTGCTCTTATAGTAGGAGTTATTCCACTTACTATTGAGTATGCAGGTGAGAAAATGACAATCAATCAATTCTATTTTTAAACTAAAGTTATTGTTAAATAAAATTCAGTATAAATAAATTATTATTAAAATAGTAATTGCAAAAAGTAATTCTTATAATAATTAATTTGAAAATATTTTAGTTGCAGGTTGTAAAGAATGGCGATTATTAGGGTATGGTGTTATATGTATTGTATCTTTGTGGCTTGCATTTAGAGGAGTCATACAAAAAGGACCAACTTTAGAAATTAATTCCAATAAACCATTAATTGAATTTTTCGGTACTATCTTTTTAACTGTAATGATGTTTGTTGGACTGATGTATAGATGGTTTTTCAGTATTACCATGTTAATGACGGTAGCATTACAAAAACATATTTTTGAAAGAAATACATCTATTCGATTAATAGTGACTGGAGTAGCCCTTTCAGTTTTTCCAATACTCCCTGTAGTTGGGCCACAACCAAGAATATACATAGTGTAAGCTTTCTTAATTAAAATATATTACGTTTTTACGAAATATAGGATTTTTATTGGTATTTGTATTATATTTTACTGTTTTAGATTAATTGCATTAGCTATAAGTATATGGCCTATAATTAAAAAGCAAAAGATTTATTATTATAATAAAATCATTGAGATTATACGTATTATTTTGACGTCAATTATATGCTTAAACGTAATTGATGGAAGATCCTGGCTGTCGTGGTTGTTACTTTTAAGCACACCTATTGTTATATCACTTTATCCAAAAAATTGGAACCAAAGAATCTTCGGTGTTACAGTAGCTTTATTAAGTCCACTTGCTCTTTTATCTGCTTCATATGAGCCAATATTCTTTTTAATATTTGCGTCACATTTACAACACTGGCCAATTTATGAGTATACACATGTTGAACAGTCGCCGAAATCAACTCCAATAAAGATATTGGATCTTCGGAATTTCAGCACTGCAGCATTTCTCGTATCCTTTCAATTATTAATATTTAAAATTTTATTATCAATTCGAAGACATTTTCACAAAAATTATACTAACAAGGAGAGTATCTCAGATCCTGATCACGGATTTTTCTCAAACATTGAGATATAATTTTAGATACCGAAATGTAACGGAAGTTACAATATTGGATCCTAATGCTTCAATAAACTGAAGTTATCGATACTTTAAGTTGTCTAGACTAAATAGTTAACGTAAAAGACATAAATAGCACTTTTTCAGTAAGTATTTCCTTAAAATACAACTGAAAGTGTCGATAACTTCAGTTTATTGAAGCCTTAAACCATACCCCAAAGTTTGAGAAAAAATCGTGATCAGGATCTGAAATCCTCTACTTGTAACTGAATTCATCGCTTTTCGTATCACTCTTTTATTATTATTATTATTATTATTATTTCTTTTTTTTCACTTCTAACTAAATTTATATCTTAATTCAACTCGTAATTACAGTACCGTTCAAAAGTTCGTAAACATATTTTTTTTTTTTTTTTTTGTAACGCCAACATCAACCAAAATTTCTGGCAGATTTTGAAAGATCAGTAAAAATACTATCTTTTCATACATTTCAATATTTTTTAGTAATTTTTTAAAGATATTTTATTCACGTTTGAAAGTTTTTAAATTTTAGCTAATTTTAAAATTTCAGTCAAACACGCGTAACTTTGCGGGAAATGTATAAAATTAAAAAATTTGAAAGAGAGTAGAAAGTAGACGTAATTTCCTACAAGTTTGTTTCGAAGAAATTTTGCGTATATATTTTCTGCGAAGAGCTACGAGCATTTAAACACAAGAAATTCAAAACTCACGTTTACCACGTACAATGTCAATATGTGATGCGCACGACATTATACATAGGCACCTATTTGTTTATGTTTTCAATTATATTTACAACTTTAACACGCTTAATTTGTCAGTTCAAAATAGGTAGATCAAGAGATAAGAACAGTAATACTATAAAAACTAACGAAAGGTACAAAAGAAAGGCTATACTTATCGAGAAATATCACGAAAATTAAAGATATCTTGCTATGCTGTTTACCGAACTGCTAATAGTGCTGATATATACGTTTATGAAGTAAAAACAAAGATTATTTTTGTCTAACTGTTTATAAAACAAAAAAAAAGTTGTTTATTTATGTATGTTTAATTTGTTATAATATTTTTACGTAATAAATGTGTACAAGAAGAGGCTCAGGGTTCCGGATCACCAATTTTTTCAAAACTTATACAGATTGTAGATATTTTTGAATAATAAAACTATGTCAAGTTATAGACCCTAACCCATCCATATAAA